>CAWUFW010017941.1:0-242296 GCA_963921515.1 Calotriton arnoldi
AGCTCCTCTCTCCTTTGTTAGGTGGGGGCTCAGGGATCAGACGCACCACAGGGGGCGGAGCCAGCATTGTGGAGGGAAGGCACAGCCCTATTCAGGTCCCAGGTGCAACTCCTCCCTCCCATCTGCATGCAGATCTCTCTATTCACCACTGGACAGACTCCCCTGTCTCCTGGAGCCACCCACACCATCCAGCACCTGTCAATCACAAGCCAGACATGCAATTCACATCAGGCAGGCAGACACACAGCACACAGAAATGCCAACTTCTAAAAGTGGCATTTCTCCACCAGTCACCATAAATCTGCGCACACCATTGCGCAGCATTTATTCTCACGAGTTCGCACATACTAAACTCGACCCTGCACTTCTCTCACACCAGGAATTACCATGGACACACATATCCCCCATGCATTCCTATGGGAGGGCAGGCCAATCTCACCACAAGCACTCAGAGAGCGCACGCACTTTACACTGGGCCACAGTGCTAAAGTGCGCAGCGGCCAAAAACCACCAACACTACACAGGGAAAAGGCTAAGAGACAGGCAAAAAGTTCAGGGGTAAACCTGCCAAAAGGGCCAAGTCCAACACATGCAAATAAAGGTACGCATATTCTTGTTATATGTTCGTTAAAAATCTCAATATACAAACGTGTTTAAAAAACAGATGCCGTGCTCAAGCTCATCTCACAGTACTCTTGGACCCTTGAGCCCAAAACAAGCCATGCTTTCATGTGGCTCTACCTGCCACTCACTTTAGCATTGTGCACCAACAATTAAAGACAAAACATTAACCTTTGGTGTAAAACAGGCATGAGAAAAATACTCATCTAGTGGTGGGACCGAATGCCAGGCTTGTCGAATACCAAAGCTACGTAGTCTTGATTCCACCTCTTGCCTCTTTCTTCCACCACCCAGACACTCCCTGTCTCTCTATCTCACTTGTGCAGGTCCTTTGTCTTCCCTGCTTTTTCTCTTAGTCCCTGTTTTCCTATATTTCTCTGACTCCTTCTTTTCCATTTGTCTACCTTTCTTTCATTTGTCCTGGGTCAAAGCGTGAGGGTGAAACAGGAGTGCCAGTGCCCACAACATGATGCCACCTGAACAAGTTAAGCACTGCCTGAAGTAGCAGAAGGGGGCCTTGAGCACCATCGAACCAAGCTATCGCAAACCATTAGCTACAGTGATAGTGACAAGAAGAAATACCCAACGACAGGAGCCGGCGTCAAAGACAGTCAAGGAATCCATTTAAATTATCTTGTGTATTAAATGATATGATGACAATGTGACATGACTAAAAAGGTCCAGCAGCTGTGTATCCCTTTCAGTTCTTCAAGAGGTTCTCTAAATACCCCATTGGCATTCCATTGTGCTCCTATGGTAGAGGAGGACAGTCTCCAACCATCTTCAAGGGAAAGAAGCACCTCTGCAGGATAACACTCCCATAGGCCTAAGCTTTCATCATTGAAACAAGCCCTGGGAGAGGACCAATGCCTGAATTACTCTTTGAGAATAGAGAGATGTTTGGATGCTTGCAGTGCTACTGATTGACCCCTGGAAAGTCTCTGATTCCAAAAGCATGGTCGTCTGATTTTCCATTTCGAAAGCAGAAACCTCATGCAGGTTGTCAAAGCAAACTGGGTACCAGCCATGAAAATGAAATGCATGCAACATCATTCAATCACCGAAAAACCAAATAAGCCGAAGGCCCCAAAGTCTCAAGCACCAGCTCCAAACTCATATGCGTATTGATCGGTTCAGAAGGGTGAAGACATTTTTAACAGTTGTTTAATTGAAGAGACTTCAACAGGAGCTGCAATCCTGTCGTCTTTTTTTTTAGGGAAGGAGCTTCACAAAGTCACTCCATCCAAAAGACTTGTGTCCCCAACCACATTTAGTTTTCCGAGTCTATGAATGATGCAGATATCTCATCCAGGAGCTAGTTATCATGGTGCTGCAGTCTGCTTAGATACATTGGTGGAATCTGTATTTATGAAATCTCACAGGCCTGAGATAAATTAAACAAAGATGGCATCTTCTCATGTGGCTCAGATAACCAAGTACCAATGTAGATACCCAAGCAGCACCAAAGAGATGGCCATCAGACAGCAATTTGTGCTCAAGGGTTGACAGTCTACAGGTCATCACGGATAGCCCTCAAATTATTTGACCGAAGCCAAGGACAGCCCTCAAATTATTAGACCGGAGCCAGGTTTCCTGCTTGGCCGTTTAGAAAAATCCTGCATGATTCAGGCACTTGAAATGGAGTCAAGGATTCACCTCCTCACCCGCCCTCCAGTCATGGGTCCCATCAATGCCCAGTGGGGAAGCAGTCTTACCACCACTTAGGCTGGATCCTATTTTCACTTGGCTTTCCCATAATGCTGCAGTCTCCTCACCCTGGCAAGAAGGTGGTTAAATTTCATACTTTCTTTGTGTTGCAAATGGGTTCCGCCCAATTAATCCACTTAGATTTCTCACTATCTGATCACCCAATTTTTGTTACTTTTTAGTGTGGTGAGTCTCACTACTTGTGTCTCACCTACAGTTATCACATGGTAAATGGACTGAGCGTATTTACCACCAGAGTGGTAAAAAGCTGCTGTGATGCAGCTAGGGTAAGGGGTACTTGGCTGGTTACATGTGAAATCATGTGCACACGTATACGGGCTGGCCATATGAGACTACATTTGTGAGCAGTCCAGTAACTGCCCACAGGTAGCAAAAGGAACTCTGCAAGGTTAAATGTTGACCTAGGATAGGCCTTATAATATTACAGCAAAAGACACACAATTGATGGACGGAATGCAGAACAAATCAAAACATTCACCCCCAGTCAAGAGATCTGGGTTAAATCCATCATTCTTTTGCTCACCATGCCACCCCAGTTTAGACCTGGCCATATGCAAATCAGTCTTGACCCTGTGCCTCATGGGAACAGTCCAGCCCGAACTGCTAAGCCAGGTCCTCCCTGGACCAGAAACAAGCATCCTAGGACCGGTTTCGGGGTTTCACCCCTCTTCAGCCAGGATAGCTTGAATCCAGTGGCACAGTGAGCCCGGGACCCACGTCTGGGCATACCCGGCGCACTTAGGGCGAGGAAGCAAAAGACACACAATTGATGGATGGAATGCAGAACAAATCAAAACATTCACCCCCAGTCAAGAGATCTGGGTTAAATCCATCATTCTTTTGCTCACCATGCCACCCCAGTTTAGACCTGGCCATATGCAAATCAGTCTTGACCCTGTGCCTCATGGGAACAGTCCAGCCCGAACTGCTAAGCCAGGTCCTCCCTGGACCAGAAACAAGCATCCTAGGACCGGTTTCGGGGTTTCACCCTCTTCAGCCAGGATAGCTTGAATCCAGTGGCACAGTGAGCCCGGGACCCACGTCTGGGCATACCCGGCGCACTTAGGGCGAGGAAGCAAAGACACACAATTGATGGACGGAATGCAGAACAAATCAAAACATTCACCCCCAGTCAAGAGATCTGGGTTAAATCCATCATTCTTTTGCTCACGATGCCACTGCCATGTACTGGGGTGAATGTACGACATTGTTCTGCATTCTGTCCATCAATTGTTGTTTTTGCATTTGTCACCCCGAGTGGGACGGGTATGCCCAGACGTGGGTCCCGTGCTCTCCATGCCACTGGAGTCAAGCTATCCTGGCTGATGAGGGCTGAAAGCCCGAAACCGGTCCAAGGATGCTTGTTTCCAGTCCAGGGAGGACCTGGCCTGGCAGTTCGGGCTGGACTGTTCCCATTGGGCGCAGGGTCAAGACTGATTTGCATATGGCTGGGTCCAAACTGGAACGGCATGGTGAGCAAAAAAACGATGGATTTAGGCCCAGATCTCTGTACTGGGGTGAATGTACGACATTGTTCTGCATTCTGTCCATCAATTGTTGTTTTTGCATTTGCCACCCCGAGTGGGACGGGTATGCCCAGACGTGGGTCCCGTGCTCTCCATGCCACTGGAGTCAAGCTATCCTGTCTGATGAGGGCTGAAAGCCCGAAACCGGTCCTAGGATGCTTGTTTCCAGTCCAGGGAGGACCTGGCCTGGCAGTTCGGGCTGGACTGTTCCCATTGGGCGCAGGGTCAAGACTGATTTGCATATGGCTGGGTCCAAACTGGAATGGCATGGTGAGCAAAAACGATGGATTTAGGCCCAGATCTCTGTACTGGGGTGAATGTACGACATTGTTCTGCATTCTGTCCATCAATTGTTGTTTTTGCATTTGTCACCCCGAGTGGGACGGGTATGCCCAGACGTGGGTCCCGTGCTCTCCATGCCACTGGAGTCAAGCTATCCTGGCTGATGAGGGCTGAAAGCCCGAAACCGGTCCTAGGATGCTTGTTTCCAGTCCAGGGAGGACCTGGCCTGGCAGTTCGGGCTGGACTGTTCCCATTGGGCGCAGGGTCAAGACTGATTTGCATATGGCTGGGTCCAAACTGGAATGGCATGGTGAGCAAAAAAACGATGGATTTAGGCCCAGATCTCTGTACTGGGGTGAATGTACGACATTGTTCTGCATTCTGTCCATCAATTGTTGTTTTTGCATTTGTCACCCCGAGTGGGACGGGTATGCCCAGACGTGGGTCCCGTGCTCTCAATGCCACTGGAGTCAAGCTATCCTGGCTGATGAGGGCTGAAAGCCCGAAACCGGTCCTAGGATGCTTGTTTCCAGTCCAGGGAGGACCTGGCCTGGCAGTTCGGGCTGGACTGTTCCCATTGGGCGCAGGGTCAAGACTGATTTGCATATGGCTGGGTCCAAACTGGAATGGCATGGTGAGCATAAAAACGATGGATTTAGGCCCAGATCTCTGTACTGGGGTGAATGTACGACATTGTTCTGCATTCTGTCCATCAATTGTTTTTGCATTTGTCACCCCGAGTGGGACGGGTATGCCCAGACGTGGGTCCCGTGCTCTCCATGCCACTGGAGTCAAGCTATCCTGGCTGATGAGGGCTGAAAGCCCGAAACCAGACCTAGGATGCTTGTTTCCAGTCCAGGGAGGACCTGTCCTGGCAGTTCGGGCTGGACTGTTCCCATTGGGCGCAGGGTCAAGACTGATTTGCATATGGCTGGGTCCAAACTGGAATGGCATGGTGAGCAAAAACGATGGATTTAGGCCCAGATCTCTGTACTGGGGTGAATGTACGACATTGTTCTGCATTCTGTCCATCAATTGTTGTTTTTGCATTTGTCACCCCGAGTGGGACGGGTATGCCCAGACATGGGTCCCGTGCTCTCCATGCCACTGGAGTCAAGCTATCCTGGCTGATGAGGGCTGAAAGCCCGAAACCGGTCCTAGGATGCTTGTTTCCAGTCCAGGGAGGACCTGGCCTGGCAGTTCGGGCTGGACTGTTCCCATTGGGCGCAGGGTCAAGACTGATTTGCATATGGCTGGGTCCAAACTGGAATGGCATGGTGTGCAAAAAAACGATGGATTTAGGCCCAGATCTCTGTACTGGAGTGAATGTATGACATTGTTCTGCATTCTGTCCATCAATTGTTGTTTTTGCATTTGTCACCCCGAGTGGGACGGGTATGCCCAGACGTGGGTCCCGTGCTTTCCATGCCACTGGAGTCAAGCTATCCTGGCTGATGAGGGCTGAAAGCCCGAAACCGGTCCTAGGATGCTTGTTTCTAGTCCAGGGAGGACCTGGCCTGGCAGTTCGGGCTGGACTGTTCCCATTGGGCGCAGGGTCAAGACTGATTTGCATATGGCTGGGTCCAAACTGGAATGGCATGGTGAGCAAAAAAACGATGGATTTAGGCCCAGATCTCTGTACTGGGGTGAATGTACGACATTGTTCTGCATTCTGTCCATCAATTGTTGTTTTTGCATTTGACACCCCGAGTGGGACGGGTATGCCCAGACGTGGGTCCCGTGCTCTCCATGCCACTGGAGTCAAGCTATCCTGGCTGATGAGGGCTGAAAGCCCGAAACCGGTCCTAGGATGCTTGTTTCCAGTCCAGGGAGGACCTGGCCTGGCAGTTCGGGCTGGACTGTTCCCACTGGGCGCAGGGTCAAGACTGATTTGCATATGGCTGGGTCCAAACTGGAATGGCATGGTGAGCAAAAAAACGATGGATTTAGGCCCAGATCTCTGTACTGGGGTGAATGTACGACATTGTTCTGCATTCTGTCCATCAATTGTTGTTTTTGCATTTATAATATTACAGGGCAATCATAGGTAAGGTCAGTAGGGTTTACTATTTCATTTGCAGTGTCACTGTATTATACACATAGGGGGAAATCTGCCTTAATGTTCAGCTTCACTTCCCTTGGGCCTACAAACTCCAGTAAGGTATCAAACTGGGTTGAACCATGTGCATCAAGTTTGAATACGCAGGTCTCAAGAACCTACATGTACGCTATTTGTGTGGCATCCAGAATTGTCTTATTTCTCTGGCACAGCTCAGGATCAGATTCCAGTCCTTTTGTCACCCTGCTGGGCCAATTAAAATACTCTGTTCCCCACAGAGGGAACAAGGGCCTCCCCACACAAAAGGAGTAACTAACAGTGCTTCACTCAGCTCATGAGGTGGGATGGGTGTTGAAGAAAATCAGCATTTATTAATTAGATGTCCCATTTTACCAGGGTTGGGGCAGCCCAGGCATACTGAACAAGGGAGGAAGCCCAGATCTCCAGAGCCTAGACAGGAGGGAGCTCCCCTTTGAAGTTTTGGTGGGAAAGCTCCTGGTAAAGAAGTCAACTAAGGGGGAGCTGAGGCCCCCAGAGGAGATGTGAACAGAGACCATTTGATGGCACCATCTTGAATTCTCCCAGCGTGCTGTACAGGAGTGTTGGCAGACAAAAAATTCGTGTGAACAATGAATATAGACCCAATCAGTACTATATTATAGGAATCTGTCCAGCCGGGCAGATATTTAATATACAATCAAAAAACAATATTTGCAAACATTGAACACGAAACAGTTATAGTGGGACGCAAGCCTGCATCCAACTTGACAAAAAAGACGTACAGTATACAGTGAGGGGTTCAGGCAAAGGAAGTCGTTTGTTTCAAACACATTTCTTGTAGAACAAACATAATATATAGAAGACAATAGTGCTGTGACCGGCTACACAGAATGGTGTGACAGACCAAGGACTACTATCGCATTGGCCCGGAACTCTATTCAAGACCGCTACTGCGGCTTGTCATATACTTAATAGTTACATTGGAACTTCCACAATTGGCTTCCGTTCCCCGAGGCCTACTCCTTCGCACCAACACCTGGACCTCACGTACCACGTAGCTGGTCCTGTTTCCTTGATTTCAGGGAAGTCTGAAACCTGCCCTTGGCAATTTTAGCCATATGTAAACAGGCATGTCATTTATAATGTCCTGAGGATGATCCCGGCATTCTTTTAAGGGATCGAAACGCCGTCGACACTTTGTACACCATATACGCTTTTGTGCAAATGCCCTAATTTTTGTGTAATGGTGTCTTCTATATATTATGTTTGTTCTACAAGAAATGTGTTTGAAACAAACGACTTCCTTTGCCTGAGCCCCTCACTGTATACTGTACGTCTTTTTTGTCAAGTTGGATGCAGGCTTGCGTCCCACTATAACTGTTTCGTGTTCATTGTTTGCAAATATTGTTTTTTGATTGTATATTAAATATCTGGCCGGCTGGACAGATTCCTATAATATAGTACTGATTGGGTCTATATTCATTGTTCACACAAATTTTTTGTTTGGGGACAACTGTCTTTAGAAAGAGTTCAATTACCCAAAGGTCCCTGACCGACTGTATTTGGGTCTCCTTGTCCTTTTACAATGTACAGGAGTGTTGGGGCAGGGGCGGAAGATTGATGTGGCATCCTAGGACTGGCTAAGGGTGCCTGGCATCTATAATTTTCCACCCTTATTTAAAAACTCTTGCACAAGGGAGAGAAAGAGAGTTGGACACTGGAATTGGACCACTGCAATACCATGGAAAGCTGGAATGACAAGCCCTCTGACGCCTTAATGGACTAAGGACTCCAGATGACCCCAGGACCAGTGGGTGTCTCCAGGACCAGTGAGACTGATTGCCTTACACCCCCTAAGGATCAGTGGGATTAAGATCTTGACTTCTGTGCCACAGCAGGAGGAGAGGAGTACAGAGACAAAGGAAAGGAGGAAAGCTGATGCAGGGAGTCAGTGGAACCAGCTCCCTGCACAGAGTACAACCCTTTTTAGGCCAAGAGGCATTCTGAAAATCCTCCTGGTGGCTAGAGCTCACCACCAGAACTAAAACAAGCCCAGGATCATCCATATCGGTCCAACGGGGTCAGAGTTATGGGCTTCTGAAGTTTTCGTTCATTTAAATATTGCACCAGAAAACAGAGTGCGTGGGGCTCCGAGGCATGTTCCTGAAATTATGCCCAGGGTCATCCAGTGCCCGGGGATTGGTGCAAGTTTATTTTAATTAATGGATGCCAAAACAGGGGGCTTGCGTGGGGCCCCATCCCCAGACTTCTATTTGGCTTGGGGACCCCATTTGCCAGGCCAGCAAACTGTAAAGAAGGCCTTGGACCTCATCCCCACAACCTGAAGGTGAAGTCTGGATCCCGGGCCCCCATCCCCGGGACCCACGAAACATGCTACCAGCTATCACCTGATACACCACCCCCAGCTGCGCACCACTCATGGACTGAGGCAGAAGGACCCAATTGTTCTCCCCACACACAGCAGACGAGTGCGGGCATGGGAGCAGAAGAGAAGTTGCTGGCTCCTGTGCTGCATAAGAGCAGTACACAAGGAGCTAGCTGAGGTCTTGGGGGCCTTGGGGCTCCCCTCGTAACCCCCTCCACAAAACCTGTTTTGGGGTTCTCCCAGGTGGGACCAGTCACCCCCATAAAAAAAGAAAAAAAGAGAAAGATGCGTGGTGCAAGGCTGTGCACCTCTAGAGAATGCAGCCTAAACCACTAATAAAATAATCACCGCTTCCCGGCTAAGAGCACCCTATAATGCCATGGGGGCTTGTTTTGATTTTGTTTTCTGCTTGTGGTGGCCCCAGGATGGCAGTGGCACCTCATACAAGGTAAAGAAATGCCATGGGCTGCAGGAGTTGCAGTAGCAACCACTAGAAGTTAATTTTCAAAGTGACTGTGAGTTTCTGGGGTCTTGGAGTCCATGATCCCAGAATTTTCACCACTACTTAAAACACTCCTAAGACTGGAATTTTCGTTTTACAAGCTGGGAGTGCAGTGATCTCTAGTGGTTGCTTCTATGAATGCATTTAAGGTGTGTAAAAAAAAGACTCAGACACATGTTATGTTGGTTTTACATGCTTTATTGAAAGTCTCTTGCTAACAGCGATTCTTGATTGACACTGGAATAATTTATTGATAATAATGATTGCATGTATACATGATTATTGATTTTAGTGATGTAATGGTGATTTGCAACATGCGTTTAATGGTCTTTTATTGTGGTGACTTTTGACAAAGCCAATAGGCTTACATCATATTATAGTTGTGAACGACTCCTTGACAAAGCCAACAGACCTGCTTTATTTAATGTGATACCCCCTATATTGTATTGTTCTATCTGGTATAGGTAGGGGGTACTGTGATTGTGAGGAGTCATGCCTATTTGGGGGTCAAATGTGATTTCAGAGTGTCACCAAGGCATTTCTAACAGACTGATTGTAGGAAGCTGGCTCTTATATAGTGGTCCAAAACGAGGGACACTGTGTAAAGAATCCAGGCAAACCTCAATGGGTTTACAGAGGCAAAAATTATAACCTAAATGCTCTCTTTTGTGGTACTGTGGGTGAACAGGTAGGCTTATCAGAGGGTAGTGATAAGCATTTACTGCACACACAAAGGCAGTAAGTGAGACACACACTCAATGAAGAAATGTGACACCAATTTATAAAAATAACACAGATTTGTATATGAATTTAGATACCAAGATCATTGGAATTGGGTAAGTTCTTTTCGAGATATGAATTTTTACAGGTTTCAAAAGTTGACAATGCAATTTCTGGAGCGGTAATGTTATCCCATGGGGGAAAAACAAGTACTGCATTCGGGCACTTGTCAGCGACTTACGGGACTCTTCTTGTAGACTTAAAGTGAGTATGGGGCAAGGTCCAAGGCAGCACCAACAGGTCACCTCAGGCAGCACTGGGGCGTCTGGGTGCAGAGGTGCTTTTCAGCGTTGGGTGCCCCGTTCACTTCAATGGGGAATGGTCCGGTTGTAAAGAGGCTGCAAGTAGCGACTGGGGGGCAGTCCGTGTGAACCCACAGGGGGGCTCATTCCTTGAGATACTCGCGCACATTGGCACACCATTGGTCCACTTCTCCCCGGGCTGTGTGCAGTGGTGCTTTTAGATGTCGGGTTGTGCTGCGGGACATATTGGCAGTTTGAAGGGGGCCTGCAAAAGAGGCTGCAGGCGGCGACTGGGGGTCCAGTCTGGCCAAAATCAAGGGTGAGCTCAACTTTTGAGGGTCAGAGGACCTCATTGGCACCCTCACCTCCCTCACACTGGGACTGTGGGGCTTGAGTGCAGGTGTGCTTTGAGGCTTCGGGTGGTGGCGGTCGGAGGCGCACTCTTTGTCTTGGTTCTGCAGAAAAGGGGCAAACAGGACAGCTGCGCCACTCTCGATGTGAGGCTCACTGTCCCTGAAGTCACTCGACATGCAGGTCAGTCTTTCTTGGCATTGGTGTCCGGGCTGGACACGACAAGCCTTGTTTGCTGAAAGGGGTCCGGTACCCAGGGTATTGGGAGAGGATGGATATGACCTGTTGGAGCATGGCAACTTCATCCTGAGCGGCTACAACATTGGTAGTCTCAGTAAGCAGCAGGACAGTGAATTGGGCCATGATTCTTCGATGCCTGCAGGTGCAGGGGAGTAGCTCCTCTACTCCAAGGGAGTTCTCTGGAGTTTTGCAAAGCACTGGCAGCCCTCTGGGTTTCTTGGAGTCTGCACTGTAGCAGGATGAGTTGAGCTCTCCACAAAGGTCGGGGTAGTATGCAGGCTGGCTGGGTTGGTGCCAAGTCAGTAGATGTTCCTCTGTTCTCGTGTCAGCATTCCTCTCTGCCCACTCCTTCTTTGTGCCCATTGAATCCGAGGTCTTGGAATCAGGGGTGCCACCTAAATATTGTATTTAGGGGTGTTACAGGGAGTGACAGGTAGGAGCCAATGAGCTACCTATGTTTAGGGTGGCTACACCCTCTATATGACCACTTCCTGTGGGAAGAGGGCAAAACCCTGACCCAGAGAGCCTAATTCCACCAAAAGCCAAGATGGTGGAATTTTCCTAATCATGTGCACTTCAGGTAACCCACCTTAGGGGTGGTACTAGCCTGAGGGTGAACACACCTCCTGACTGGCTAATTTTCCCATCTGTCCTGGTGCCAAATGGGCCCTGGGCAGGTGGTGGCATTTCCCCTGTCTGGGAAAAGCCAGGGTCGCATATCAAAGGTGGTGGAGGTCTTTCAAGCCTCCTGCCTTGACATGCTGATTACCAGTCATCATGCTTGGAGGAGGTGACAACACCTCCTGCCAGAGCAGACATTGCTTCTGCCCTCAGAAAGTGTGGGCTCTCATCTACAGGGGGGCAGAAACCTGTCTGTAGTGGCAGGCTGGTCTACACCAGTCAGCCAGCGCACTAGCTGGTAGGTTTTCAGGGGGCACCTCTAAGGTGCCCTCTGGGTACATGTATTATTAAAGAATAGCACTCGTTACTTTGCATGCGTTTAGTACCCATGCCATTACAACGCGGTAGTTAGAATGACCGCGTTGTTAGTTCGCATACCTTTACTACGCAATTCGGAACAACGAATTGCAGTAGGGGGCGCTGGATCTTGGAATAGTATAATTTACTATTCCAACTCCAGTCTTTGCGGACACTAGGGAAGGTGTTGGATTTTAAATCCAACACCTTCTCCCCCCTAACGCAAGTCGTTGTTCCGACTTGCGTAGTAAATGTATGCGAACTAACAACGCGGTCGTTGTAATGACCGCGTTGTAATGGCATGCGAAGTATCGCATGCGAAGTAAACGCTGTTTACCATTATTAAATCCATCACTGGAATCAGTGTGGGATTATTAATATGAGATGTTTGATACCAATCATCTCCAGTTGCAGTGAAGCCATCATGTAGCTGGGGAACTCGTTTACACAAGTGTCCAGCACATGTACTCAAAATGGCTTCCCTGATCACTTCTACTGTCAGTAAATTAACCTGGCCAGCACAGGGGCATATATGGTCATGCAGATATGTCCTCAAATGTAATATAATGCACCCTGCCTCAGGGCTGTACGGCCCCATGGAGAGGAGACTTACAAATATTACATGGAGTGTTAGGGGACATGGAACACAGGGTGTGTGCCATGTCGTCTTTTCACTTTTTAAAGCACCTTGTCACGCAGCCTACAGTGGCAGTCTGCATCGGTTTGGTGCTGGGTTCCTTAGAGTGGCACAAAATATGCTGCAGGTCTTAGGGACCCTCTTTAGTACCTATGCGCTAGGTACCAGGGGTACCACTTACTAGGGACTTACATAGGTGCTAAAGGCTTTCCCAATTGGGGATCAATTGACCAGTTAACTTGTTTTGGGGAAAGAACACTGGCACTGAGGACCTGGTTAGCAGGAACCCAGTGCACTCCAGTCAAAGTTGCATCAAATACCAGTCAAAAAGTGGGGGGGGCTACTGTAACAAAAACCTGGTTTCCTACACTGTTGTATATATTTGTAAAGTAATGTGTAGTATTTAGTAGTGTGTGTATAATAAATTTACTTTTCCTTTTTCAAAGAAAAAGCACTGACTGGAAAATCATTTATTGAGTTTTATTATTGCATGCCAGCGAATGGTGATTACTAGCCCACATCACCTCCCTGGAGGAGGCTTTGGATTCCTCTTCTTCATTACCGTGAGAGAGTCAGGTGCTACAGTGGGGTGCTTGGTTCCCAGTAAGGAGAAATTGTGGACATATTACTTGTGCAGGCCTCACATCCTGCACAACTAATAACCCACATTCTTGCACTTTGCTTTTGTCACCCACTGTCTTATGTTGAGCACCAGGCCCAAAAAACAAAAATAATACATTTGTGAGCACTATCAAGAGGGATGGAGACATACAGAAGCAGGCAGAGTAAAAGTTGGGGGCCTTGGGAAGTGGCAGGCCTATACTGCAGTTTGAAATTAATTTGCAAAGATGTGTGACTTTATTGTCAGAGTGACATACTTCGGATTCAGCAAGGCCTGCATTGAAAACAAATGTTTAAAAGGCAGATATTTGATTGCGGAGACTGAAGTAGAAATATATAAAGCTTCAGTGGAAGATTCACAAACAGCCCATCATGTTCAGTTTTGCACACTATCCCCACCAGGGCAAGCCTCTCACTCTGCCACCCATATAAGTCTCCCACTGCCCACCAGACAAGTGATCATCATACCTGCTCTAGGCGGATAGAGAGAAGTTCAGACTTAACATTAATTCAATCCATGGCCTCTTTGTAGAGAATGGGGTGACACATCACTCAAAGGAACCTTAACAGAGCCTGAGACATATTCCAATCCCTAAAGGTGAGTCCAATTCTGGGAGCTACTCTGGTCACTGAGGATGAACCCAGTTCTGAAGGAGTTGAGAAGGGTCCATGGTACACTATAGTCCCTGAAATTGTGAACCTTCTCCGGCCAAGTCTAGGTATAGGCTGGAACTCACTTTGTAGGCTGTCCTTTGCAGTTGATCATACATGTGAGTGGCTGATGTTGGGCAGGACTGAAACAAACTTCTGTCACCGATTGTGAGATCAGCATTAATACTGAAAGCCTAAACCCTGCTTGCCAATCACACTCAGCATGAAACACAATTGGAATTTATGAATGAGTGTTTCTCTTTACTTTCAGATGTTCTGGTAGTCCAACTAAATATGAATTCCTTCCTATAACTTGATTCACCATATTTATCAGAGTAATTGAACATTTTATGTTGTTCTTTTACCACTAATTTATCAGCACAGTTAATAGTGTGAACATTTGTTCACGAAAGGCATGACAACTTGCAGACAAAAAGCATGAACTACTGTAGCATCCATATGCATGTCAAAGTCCCTAATGGTGAAAAGCATCCCGGTTCCCTAAAAAACATAACAACTTTAACATCCATAAATAAGGAATTTCACAATACATTTGAATGAGATCAGTATTGCATAATGCATGAAACTGAATGAAAACAGCGTAGCAAACGGGTACCATTATGCATGACTTAATCACTAACAAAGGACTCCACTGGAGTAGCTTGTCACCTGTCCATAAAGTGCTCCTCACTACAAGTAGAGGGGGCTATATAACCACACATTGCATGCCCAGGCTTACCTGAGTCTGATCAGAGCCTGGAATACATTCTGGACACTGTAGGTGAGCCTAGCTCCAGTAGTGTCTCAGCAGGGCCCGGTGACTAGGCTTACTCTAGGACAATATCACCCACACTTCCTCATGGGCTCAGGTACTTCATTCAAACTAAGATACTGCAGGGTCCGCACTGAGCCTGAGAGGAATTTCAATTATGCCAGAGTATTTGGAGTAATTTCGGTAACTCTGAGTTACTCTTTGACGTGGAATTGCCGATAATTACGCGATTACTCCTCCATGCATAATTAAGAGTAATTTGAGGGAAAAAATCCTATCACAAGAGCACATTTAGTGAGTGCCAGCAGCTGCTCGCACTCGCTATTCATGTTCTGCTGCTTTTAGCACTATTTCTTAGCGCAATATCCATCCTCAAGACCATTTGGATGCGAGTGGGCATTTTGTGCTAAGAAAATAGGCCTAAATGCTGATAGTGAGTTGAGGAAAAAGCCTACTCCAAGAGTACATTTAGCAAGCACGAGCGGGCTCTTGTGCTTGCTATTCGTGTTCTGCTGCTTTTAGCACTATTTCTTAGCGCAAAATCCATCCTCATGACCATTTGGATGCGAGTGGGCATTTTGTGCTAAGAAAATAGGCCTAAATACTGGTAGTAAGTTGAGGAAAAATCCTACTCCAAGAGTACATTTAGCAAGCACGAGCAGGCTCTTGTGCTTGCTATTCGTGTTCTGTTGCACGCAGCACTATTTATTAGTGCAACATGCACCCTTGCGTCCATTTTGGACACGAGGAAGGATTTAAGAAATAGCGCTAAAAGCAGGAATACTCTTCTTGTGTACCTCAAGTGTAAACTCTTGGAATTCTTAGGTAATTCCGCATGATTACGTTGCATGGCACATCCATCAAGTTTTAAATCAAAATGTCTGCCCCTCCATCAAGAATAAGGCCATCAGGGTAGAGGTCTCAGTCCCACTACTGCATCGAAAAAACACTCCCTCTTTTCCAAACCAAATAAGTCTCTAGTACTTATTTGCTGAAGGCTGCCTGATCACTTCACTTTTTTTTTTATTTCTGCAACATAAGGAATAAGCACCTTTTCATTACCAGGCAGCCGACATGCTGAGGCAGCGCCAGTTTTCTTTCCGGACTTAATTGCTTCTTGCAGGTCTGCATACCTGCACTCCTATATTTAGAAGACTAATTTTCATGTAAATTTCTTGCTTGCTGTTTTATTACAAAATCTAATTAATTTAAATCTGGCTCCAGCCCTTCGTATGATTACAAAAGTTGCATTATCGCGCCTAAATCAAATGTAAACATTTTTTATTGGGTATATATTTGTCTGCAACTGGTCAAAAAGAAAATGGGAATCGCGGGGAAGGCGGCGGAGCTGTTCGGCCCAGCTCTTCTTAGCAATTCTCAAAAGCCTCCATCCTGTTTTATAGGTGCTTTCGCCGCTATCGGCGCAACCTCGTTAATACTGCTCACGCCACTGACGTATGCAGGCAGCGAGCTGTTTGCAAAGCAAGATCCAATCCTCAGCTTTATGAGGCGGGGCGTGTTCGACATGAATTCCCGGCGCTTTGCGAATTCGTCTTGCTCAGTGTGCGTGTCTCTCATCTTCCACCGACATAGCCCTTCGGTGGGTGGGTGGCGCAATCGACGACGGACACCACAAAAGTGGTAAAGGAAGCGAATCTCTTCTTACAAAACATTGTTGCACTTGTGTCATTGCACTGTATTGTATTGCAGTATTTATGTAGCACTTTCTACTCCTATGTGGTGCACTAAAGGGCTTGCTTACAAAGGCAGCAACCTATGCCATGTAGGGTGTGTGGCTGGCAGAGTGTTGTCGTTGGTTTTTAATCCTATATCGGAAGTGTTTCCATTTCATGCTTAATGACCACCGAGGTGCTGTTATCATGTTATGGGTCGCAGCGCTTAGTAGAGTGGTGGATAAAGAAGTGTGAGAGAATGAGCTGGCAGTGGTTAATATGTAAAACAATAAGTGCCAGGGCTCTCATCAGGAGGCAGCTTGCACCAGGCCATTTCTCCTTTTAACGCCGCCTAGCACAGAACCAACTGCTAACCATGAAAGTGGGGAGAGGATGTGGCTTAATGATCAGAGCTGCAGACTTCGGCGCTCGGGAACCAGATTCAAGTCTCGGCATCGGCTCATCATCCTGTGATTCTGGACAAATCACTTAATCTCCCCGTAAATTAACGTGTGTGTCCTTAACTGGTGCTCATGAAAAGCGCCGGTGTTAATGATTAAGTGCCGGTGCTGAGCACCGGAAACCACCGGCTCAAATTAAGCACTGTGAGCTTGTGGCTTTGAGCAGCTCTGCAAGTCCCAGTATTTCTTCTGACTGTAGCCTTCTTAGCTGGTCACGGCATTGGGTTTACAATCTGATATTTTATTTAAGATTTTTGGTCAGAGCAGGCATGGTTGGAGAGAGAAGTGGTAGGGATATTTGCTAGGATAGGCTTTGTTACTATTATCCTGTTGGAAGCCAGAGTCCCCGTCACGCGACACTGTCACAAATGCGAGACCTGGGACTCCCCACTCAACGTTAGACCAAGTAAGGACACCGTTTGAGATAGCCCTGCTCACCCCCTTAGTAGCTTGGCACGAGCAGCCAGGCCTATCTCCAAGGCACGAGTGTACAGTATGTGCAACCACACCCACAGCAACCCCCTGGTGACACCACAAATGGACTCCATACGAGTTTGATAAAAACGAGTATAAACTTTATATAGAAAGATATACGATCAGACCACACGATACAAAAGCCAACATATAATAAAGGGTAATATTCGTTCCGGCTGGCTGGTGGGTTCAAATCCCAACCACCGCTTTCAAAATGCTATGCTGGTCGTAATGCTAGAATCACACACGTTGCAATAGACAAACAATAGTGCACTGCGTAAGGATACAATCCTGTGCTGGGCACAGGAGAAATAATACAATGCGTAACGATACACCCCGGTACCTGCAATGGGAGAAATAATGCAATGCGTACCGCTACAATCATGTACTGCGCAATGAAGGAATAATGCAATGCGTCACACCTCAATCACGTATTTTGCAATGAAGAGATAGAGTTGCAATGAAGAGATAGAGTGGAGAGGTGTGGTGCAGCGGCCAGGGCAGCTGACTTCGGAGCACAGGGCTAACGGTTCGATCCCCGGCTCCGGCGGCAGCTCAGCTCAGCACCATGTGACTTTGGGCAATAGCTCACTTAATTTCCACGACGGCCCCCAGCGCCTTGAGACCCGTAAGGGTGAGTAGTTCGCGCTTTACAAATACGGATTTACAATGCGCGCTGCCACAATCATGTACTTTGCAATGACGAAATAATGCAATGCGTAGCGCTACAATCGTGTTCTTCGTTAGGCAGAATTAATGTCAGGCGTCATAAGGCAGTTCGTCAGCAGCAAAATTGGCAATGTGTATTACGACAGTCAGCCTCTTCGATAACAGTTGCCCCCACACATATCCACGATGACATAAAGAACAGCTTCCCCCTCGGGCCCCAGTACCGCCACTCCTTTGGTCAGTACGGGCCCCAATCTGAGCCGAAGCAAAGGCTCACATCGCCAGAAGGACTGAGAGGCCGAGAGAGTGTCCCTCCGAGACCGCACCCCGCCCAGGCAGTGATCCACGTTACCTGGGGGGCGCGACCCCACTCTCCTCTCCTCCTTCAATGAACTAGGCCTTCTGTGTAGAACTTTCTCAATGGGCCTCAGCGGCTCGGCCTGGCAGCTCAACTCCTCCGGGGCTGCCGGTCTGGGCCGCGACTGTTAGGAAGGTCTCAGGCGGCCGCAAGGCACACGTACCCCACGCCCCTGAGATTACGTTACTCCGGGTGCACGTTCACCACAGCACCCTCCGGGTCTCTTCTGGCACGAAGCCACACACACAATGCTGATGAGACTTCATGTCGCCTCCGAGTGCACGTTCGCCAGGCACTCCTTCCTGCGGTCTCAGTTGGCACCGAGACACGCACACCACGCTGCAGAGACTCACTTTCTTCTGGTGCACACGATGATTAGCCGATCACCTCCACAGTCCCAGGTTGCACCAAAGCACGTACACTGCTTTACTGAGACTTTCTCCAATTCCGGTGCCCCGATATCCAGGCGCTCTTCACCAACGCCTTCGGCCGCACCTCGACACGTTCATCGTGTCCGAGCCTCACTTCTCCTCCGGTGCACTTGATCACCAGGCGCTCCTCGCCAACGCCTCCAGTGCACCACGACACGCACCCTGCGCATCCGAGACTCTCTTCACCTCCGATGCACCCGCTGACCAGGCGCTCTTCACCAGCGCTTGCGGTGCACCACGACACGCACCCTGCGCATCCGAGACTCTCTTCACCGCCGCTGCACACGTTCACCAGGCGCTCTTCACCAACGCCTCCTGTGCACAACGACAAGTACCCTGCGCGTCCGAGACTCACTTCTCCTTCGATGCACACGTTCACCAGGCGCTCCTCACCAACGCCTCCTGTGCACCACGACACGCACCCAGCGCGTCCGAGTTTCACTTCTCCTCCGTGTGTCCAAGATCACAGGGCACACCTTCCGAGGGTCTCAAGCTGCCACAACACGCGCCCAAACTTCTCCGGAAACTTTTATGTTCCTGTGTTTCCAAACAGGGAGCCAGCTCACCTCGGGCCCTTGGGGGTAACAAGACACAGCACAAAGCACAGTCTTCTTCAAGCAGGGGACCCAGCGCACACAGCACAGTCCCAACAGCCTCTTCCTTGGTTAGAACAGCAAACTGCAGACCAGCCCCAGATCACGAAGCAAGGATTGGTCCTCCCCAGCAGTCTCTTCAGTTGTTCCTTCCTTAGCAGAGGTTCCTCTTGACCACGAAATGGGTCCAAGCCTTTTCAGTCTCAATCCATTTTTATTCCATTCCCACCTTCAGTGGTTTCAGCTCTCATAGATATACCCCTAAATGTCTTTGAAGTTCGTTGTGCTCAGGGGTCCCTGACCCCTGCCTAAATCAGTTCTGGGTGTCTCCCTTCCAGTGTCACCTTTCTCCCTTTGATACTGGGGGTCTGGACCCTTAATCACTCAGCAGGGGATGGGTCAATTGTTTTATAGCCGCAACCCAGGCTTCTTCACCTCCCGGGGTTTCTCCTCGCATACTCTCCAGATGCAGGTCAGCCTGGTGCCATCTCAGCCCCTCCCCTCTTAGATCCAGACAGTCAATCCACATTCAGCAGAGACACACAGAAATGCTTAAAGCACAAACTCAGCCACTTTCTAAAAGAGCGGCTTCTGAACACACAGTGACAAAACCACTTTCATAGAAAGATGTGTTATGACGCTGTGAGTTCATACATACCAAACTTCACCTCTCCATTTTAAACTTATGGGAAACTAGGCTAACACACACAATACCCAGCCTCCCCCATCCTGTCCTATGGGCAGAATGGCCATTCACCAGTGAAAAACGAAATGGAGTGTTTTTCACTGTCAGGACATAACACACACTTCAGTATATGTCCTGCCTTTTACTTACACAGCACCCTGCCCAGGGGTTACCTGGGACCTACCACCGGGGTGCCCACTGTGTACGCAAAAGGGAAAGTAAGGCCTGACAAGTGGTTGCACTTGTCAGGACACATGCTAACTTAGCAAACTGCGTGCAGGCCCTACACTGCAGGCCTGAGTTCCCTTCTCCGTGCACCCTTTGCATTACTAGCCCTGGCACACACAGTGCACATCACTAGGGACTTTATTAGTAAGGCAAACATACCAATCATGGCCAACCAATTACCATTACACTTTACACAGGGAACTACTGTACTTTGACACTGATCAGCAGTGGCAAAGTACCCAAAGCATCTAAATTGGCAACTCTATGTCAGGAAAACAGTCTAGGGGGAAAGCAAAAAGTTTTAGGGAACTTTAGCCAAAAAGGCCAAGTCCTACACAACCCCCTCCCAGCCAAAAGCCAGGGTAGACCAATCATTACCTTGATGGACTTCCCAGCTTCGGGCAATAGAACCAGGACGCAGGCCCTCTACCACAGGGACACCCTCCTGTTCCACGCCTTCCTGACCCCAGGGGGTCTTCTTGATCACTACTCCCTGAGCCAACAATGCTGTTCCATGGATCCCTCCCGGCCGGGGGGACCCCTCCAGGGGTGTTGGTCCCATGCCAACCCCACCCTGGAGTGGTACCCTGGGAAGGCCCATCGGTCAGGATACTACCTCTAGTCATCCTGCCCTCCAGGTTAAAAGCGGGTTCACCCTGGTCATTTCTAGGGGACCCAGCCCCACTGACTGGACACTGTCCCACTGGTGTTCCCCCTGGGGAACACAACCCTCTTTTAACCTTCCATTTATTTTTCTGGGCCTGCCACTTAGGAATGGCACCCACAAACTTCAGGACGGCAGGAGCTCTGGCTACAGACACCCCACGCCCTCCTGACGCTAGGTGTCCTTCCTCACACCTCTGGCAAGTAGGCACTAGGCCTCCACCTGGGGGCTATCCTACGGCCCCCCCCCAGTTTCCTGGGTGGTGCTGCTGATCCCTGGGGGTGCTGCTTACTCTTCCTCCCCCTCTTTTGAGACAAGGGGCTAGTCAGCAACCCCTCCTCACTACTCTGGGATCTCCTTGCGCCACTTGCCCTTCTTCCCTCTCTGGGGCCTCTTCAGGCCCCTGGACCCATGACCAGGGGTCCGGTTCTCGTGCAGGTTCCCGGGAATCAAGGAGCCCACACCCTAACCCGGGGTGGCGCAATCCTGGAAAATAATTTCTGAGCCTAGGCTCCCCTGGGGCCAAATTGGACAACCCCTCCAAATCATTTACCATGCTAACCACTACCCAATCCTCCAGTGCACTCTTGTACTCATCCGCACTTGGCACTGGCGGTGCGCTGCCACCATACGAACTGGACTCTACTTGCTTACCCTTAATGTCCAGTTCCCTCATGCTTAAATCATGAGCGAAGATAATCCGTTTCTCTTCCAACGCGAGAGCGTTCCTGCTCTCCTCTGCTTGAGTTTTAAGTTTTAACACCTCCAACTCATGCAGTCTGACCCTTTGGTTTTCCTCCAACTCCTCTGGTGAAAAACTCCTCCCTGAATGGCTACTACCAGCCCCTGCGGCTGGTCCCTCCACTGGCAAATCCTGTGGACCAAATCCATTCCCTGGGTCATCCTCATCCACCTCAACATCACCCGCCTCCTGAGCCTCTTTGGCTTCCCACCAGGCCCTCAAGGCCACTTGCAGCTCCTCCTTCTTGGCGCTATCCTTCATGGGACATCCCAAAGCTCTGCAGAATTTCCTCAACTGATCAACCTTGTAGGAAAACAATGCCTGAATGTTAAACTCTAATTCTGCAGCCGCAGCCTCACCGGCTATCTGACTCCATTCCTGAGACATGATGTGTGGTTTAAAGGTTACTCAATGATAGAACCAATCAATTCAAAACAATATGTTGTTGCGTCGTGGTCTGCGATTAATTTATGATGTACACCAATTACTGTGAGTGGTTTTGCACACACGTGTTTCAATTACGTTAGGATCGTATCCCACCGCTCTGCCGCCAAACTTTGGAAGCCGGAGTCCCCGTCACGCCACACTGTCACAAATGCGAGACCCGGGACTCCCCACTCAACGTTAGGCCAAGTAAGGACACCGTTTGAGCTAGCCCTGCTCACCCCCTTAGTAGCTTGGCACGAGCAGCCAGGCCTATCTCCAAGGCACGAGTGTACAGTATGTGCAACCACACCCACAGCAACTCCCTGGTGACACCACAAATGGACTCCACATGAGTTTGATAAAAACGAGTATAAACTTTATATAGAAAGATATACGATCAGACCACACGATACAAAAGCCAACATATAATAAAGGGTAATATTCGTTCCGGCTGGCTGGTAGGTTCAAATCCCAACCACCGCTTTCAAAATGCTATGCTGGTCGTAATGCTAGAATCACCCACGTTGCAATAGACAAACAATAGTGCACTGCGTAACGATACAATCCTGTGCTGGGCACAGGAGAAATAATACAATGCGTAACGATACACCCCGGTACCTGCAATGGGAGAAATAATGCAATGCGTAGCTACAATCATGTACTATGCAATGACGAAATAATGCAGTGCGGGCCGCTACAATCCTGTACTTTGCAAGGGAGAAATAATGCAATGCGTAGCGCTACAATCGTGTACTTCGTTAGGCAGAAATAATGTCAGGCGTCATAAGACAGTCCGGCAGTTCGTTAGCAGCAATATTGGCAATGTGTATTACGACAGTCAGCCTCTTCGATAACAGTTGCCCCCCACACATATCCACGATGACATAAAGTACAGCTTCCCCCTCGGGCCCCAGTACTGCCACTCCTTTGGTCAGTACGGGCCCCAATCTGAGCCGAAGCAAAGGCTGACATCGCCAGAAGGACTGAGAGGCCGAGAGAGTGTCCCTCCGAGCCCGCACCACGCCCAGGCAGTGATCCACGTTACCTGGGGGGCGCGACCCCACTCTCCTCTCCTTCTTCAATGAACTAGGCCTTCCGTGTAGAACTTTCCCAATGGGCCTCAGCGGCTCGGCCTGGCATCTCAACTCCTCCGGGGCTGCCAGTCCGGGCCGCGACTGCTAGGAAGGTCTCAGGCGGCCGCAGGGCACACGTACCCCATGCCCCTGAGATTACGCTACTCCGGGTGCACGTTCACCACAGCACCCTCCGGGTCTCTTCTGGCACGAAGCCACACACACAATGCTGATGAGACTTCACGTCGCCTCCGAGTGCACGTTCGCCAGGCACTCCTTCCTGCGGTCTCAGTTGGCACCGAGACACGCACACAACGCTGCAGAGACTCACTTTCTTCCGGTGCACACGATGATCAGCCGATTACCTCCACGGTCTCAGGTTGCACCAAAGCACGCACACTGCTTTACTGAGACTTTCTCCAATTCCGGTGCCCCGATATCCAGGCCCTCTTCACCAACGCCTTCGGCCGCACCTCGATACGTTCACCGTGTCCGAGCCTCACTTCTCCTCCGGGGCACTCGATCACCAGGTGCTCTTCACCAACGCCTCCAGTGCACCCCGACACGCACCCTGCGCGTTCGAGACTCACTCCACTTCCGATGCACACGTTGACCAGGCACTCCTCGCCAACGCCTGCAGTGCACCACGACACGCACCCTGCGCGTCCGAGACTCTCTTCACCTCCGATGCACCCGCTGACCAGGCGCTCTTCACCAGCGCCTGCGTCGCACCACGACACGCACCCTGCGCGTCTGAGTCTCACTTCACATCTGATGCACACGTTCACCAGGCGATCTTCACCAACGCCTCCTGTGCACCACGACACGCACCCTGCGCGTCCGAGACTCACTCCACTTCCGATGCACGCGTTGACCAGGCGCTCCTCGCCAACGCCTCCAGTGCACCACGACACGCACCCTGCGCGTCCGAGACTCTCTTCACCTCCGATGCACCCGCTCACCAGGCGCTCTTCACCAGCGCCTGCGTCGCACCACGACACGCACCCTGTGCGTCTGAGTCCCACTTCACCTCCGATGCACACGTTCACCAGGCGCTCTTCACCAACGCCTCCTGTGCACCACGACACGCACCCAGCGCGTCCGAGTCTCACTTCTCCGTGTGTCCAAGATCACAGGGCACACCTTCCGAGGGTCTCAAGCTGCCACAACACGCGCCCACCGCGTCGCTTGAAACTTCTCCAGAAACTTTTATGTTCCTGTGTTTCCAAACAGGGAGCCAGCTCACCTCGGGCCCTTGGGGGTAACAAGACACAGCACAAAGCACAGTCTTCTTCAAGCAGGGGGACCCAGCGCACACAGCACAGTCCTAACAGCCTCTTCCTTGGTTAGAACAGCAAACTGCAGACCAGCCCCAGATCACGAAGCAATGATTGGTCCTCCCCAGCAGTCTCTTCAGTTGTTCCTTCCTTAGCAGAGGTTCCTCTTGACTACGAAATGGGTCCAAGCCTTTTCAGTCTCAATCCATTTCTATTCCATTCCCACCTTCAGGGGTTTCAGCTCTCAAAGATATACCCCTAAATGTCTTTGAAGTTCGTTGTGCTCAGGGGTCCCTAACCCCTGCCTAAATCAGTTCTGGGTGTCTCCCTCCCAGTGTCACCTTTCTCCCTTTGATACTGGGGTCTGGACCCTTAATCATGCAGCAGGGGATGGGTCAATTGTTTTATAGCCGCAACCCAGGCCTCTTCACCTCCCGGGGTTTCTCCTCAGATACTCTCCAGATGCAGGTCAGCCTGGTGCCATCTTAACCCCTCCCCTCTCAGATCCAGACAGTCAATCCACATTCAGCAGAGACACACAGAAATGCTTAAAGCACAAACTCAGCCACTTTCTAAAAGAGCGGCTTCTGAACACACAGTGACAAAACCACTTTCATAGAAAGATGTGTTATGACGCTGTGAGTTCATACATACCAAACTTCACCTCTCCATTTTAAACTTATGGGAAACTAGGCTAACAAACACAATACCCAGCCTCCCCCATTCTGTCCTATGGGCAGAATGGCCTTTCACCAGTGAAAAACGAAATGGAGTGTTTTTCACTGTCAGGACATAACACACACCTCAGTATATGTCCTGCCTTTTACCTACACGGCACCCTGCCCAGGGGTTACCTGGGACCTACCTCCTGGGTGCCCACTGTGTACGCAAAAGGGAAAGTAAGGCCTGACAAGTGGTTGCACTTGTCAGGACACATGCTAACTTAGCAAACTGCGCGCAGGCCCTACACTGCAGGCCTGAGTTCCCTTCTCCGCGCACCCTTTGCATTACTAGCCCTGGCAGACACAGTGCACATCACTAGGGACTTTACTAGTAAGGCAAACATACCAATCATGGCCAACCAATTACCATTACACTTTACACAGGGAACTACTGTACTTTGACACTGATCAGCAGTGGCAAAGTACCCAAAGCATCTAAATTGGCAACTCTATGTCAGGAAAACGGTCTAGGGGAAAAGCAAAAAGTTTTAGGGAACTTTAGCCAAAAAGGCCAAGTCCTACACATCCTATATCTGAGTGGCATGCTGAAATGTAAAGAAATGTTCACTATGCAGGTGGGACTTGCAGTGGTGGACTAGATAAGCAGGGTGCATGACAGATGATTGCCTGAAAAATATTGCGATACTAAATATTGCCACAAGAATACAACACACAAATATTGACAATACATACTTTGTATGCAAAGTACAAAAATATCAACTACAAAAATATAGAAGACAGACATTTCATCATAAAATAGCTAAGTATATAGAATTTCATACATTAAATATATACACTTTTTAAAAATATAACTCTGTAAAATTTGACATTTAAAAAATATAAATATAATACAAATATATATAAAAATGTATATGACTTCAAAACATAAAATACATATATATATACTTTAAACTAAATGCACGTAAATATTGAAATTATTAACATTATCAAGTAAACATAAAACTACTAATAATAATTACAAGCACTAGATATTAACAGTTATAGGAAGTGCATAAAATGAAATTAAATTTTAAACATAATTTAATAAAAATAATAGCACTCCATTATATATATATATATATATATATATATATATATATATATATATATATATATATATATATATATATATCCCTGGACTTCGCCCCACAACATCCACTCCTGGACAGACGAAAACAGACCCTTTGAGGTGCAATGTGTGATTTATTCCAAACAAACACCCTGCACCATCGCCATTACGCGTTTCGGCATCCACGATGCCTTGATCACATGATGCGCTGATGTGGTGCTTTCACCTATTTAAAGTGCCAGTGCTTAATAATCGTTCATAGACATAGAAGAACAGATACAATGTATCTACATCCTTGTATCATGGGCAATATTGTGTCATTGTATAGTAATGTATCGAGAAACGTTTCCCCAGACAAAACCACATTTCATATAATTATTAATAAATAAATAAATACATGAATATATATAGATGACAGGCATAGCATAGTAAAAGGTAGCTTAAAATATGCTAAAAACAAGCCAAAAACAACATCACATAAGACTTAAAAGAAAACAGTAAATCATTTTCTAAAATCCCATTGTACATAGTTGCTTTGGCTTATGTGCCTGAACAAGTGAGTATGCCGAGTTTGAATACCGCACTTTCTCACTATATGGAAATGTTTATAATATAATAAAAACATGACCAAAACAAAGAAACAAGGAAAAGTAATAATATATATATATATATATATATATATATATATATATATATATATATATATATATATTATCTACTGGCAGTCGCCAGTAGATAGTTATAGTTAGGACCTATTTTCCATAGGAAATCCGCAACATTCTATTTGAAATAACTCTTGCGTCGGTTGACGAATCTTCGCGAAATTTTCAAACTTTATGGCCCGCTCCGGTCCGCTCCTACCCTGAAAGTTTTGGGGTGATTTGTCAAGCGGGGGCCGAGAAAAAAGGGGGGTCCCAAAACGTGTTTTCCCCATTCATTTTCCCATAGGAAACTTTAGCCACGGCTACAGCCCGAACTGCTGAACGGAATTACAAAAAATTTGGCAAAGAGGTAGTTCTTGGTTCAGAAAGAACCCTTTTTGTTAAATGGTGTAAATCCGTTCAGTAGTTGCGGAGAAATTAAAAAAATAAGAGTCAAAAAATCAATTTCCCATAGGAAACTTTATGCAAGGCTACAGCCCGAACTGCTGAACGGAATTACACCAAATTTGGCAAAGAGGTAGTTCTTGGTTTAGAAAGAACCCTTTTTGTTAAATGGTGTAAATCCGTTCAGTAGTTGCTGAGAAAATCAAAAGTAAAAACACATATATATCTGGGCGGAGCCTAACCACACATGTCATCGTGAGATCTGATTGGCTGTCAGCACTTCATCCTGGAATTGCTGGCAGCCATCTTGGGACCAATATAAATGATAGTACCCCATTGAAATGCATTGTAGTGAATCGAAGATTTTGAGGGTTACCAAAAGGAGAACTATAAAGGGTGATAACAGACTTTAGTTACATTAGAATTCATTTGTTGATGGAACCATACTAATTTCAGGAATTGTGGTGTGTTCTAAGGTGATTTTACCCTGTGAAAAACCTTCTGCTGGGATATCATGAATCATGTTTGAGAGAAAACTATTTTCACATGCTTGTCCCATACAGTTTTGGAAGGTGCTCCAGAAGCTAAAATGAGAGCATATTTTCTGTAAATTCACATTATCTTTCTCAGTCATGTGAGAATGAAGTCTGACATTCTCAGTAAAACATGTACATCCAACAAGGGCAGAGACTGTCAGTTGATTCCTTTGTGTTCTACTGCAGCTTCCCATAGTGTTCTAAAGAACAACTAGAGTGCTAACAGCCTTACTTATGACAAAAGTATGGCACACCTGAAGCCATCTTGATTGGAATCAACTGGTAACACTTAAAACATTTAATTTAAAAAGGAACAAAATGATGGGGTTCATCTTGTCATAGAAATTATGGTTAGTGCTCTGGAAAGAAAAATTAGGACATGTTTCAAGTGTGATCTCAAATATCTTCCTGTTATATTTCAACAGGAGCAGCCTGTCAGTTGATGCCTTTGTGTTCTACTGCAGCTTCCCAGAGTGTTCTAAAGAACAACTAGAGTGCTAACAGCCTTACTTATGACAAAAGTATGGCACACCTGAAGCCATCTTGATTGGAATAAACTGGTAACACTTAAAACATTTAATTTAAAAAGGAACAAAATGAGGGGGTTCATTTTGCCATAGAAATTATAGTTATTGCTGCAAAAAGAAAATTTAGTGCATGTTTTAAGTGAGATCTCAAATCCTCTTCTATTTCATTAGAAAATTCTGACATGCAGACTGAAACAATCACTTTCAATACCAGCAGTAGACTTCCAGTTAACTCCTTGGTGAGCAGTAGCTTTACTACAGTGATCTAATGAACAACTAGAGTGCTAACATTCTGAATTTATGGCAAATGTGTGACACATCTGAATGCCTTCTTGATGGAATCAAAGTAAAAAACTGAAAGCATTTCCTACTGAGGAGACTGTAGTAAATGAGGAAATTAGGAAACTTCATAACAAATAAGTCTCCCAAGGTGGCCACCAGAGAAAAAAGAGCCCAAATGTAGCACAAATATCATCCAGAGGTAGCCCACGTATAGCCCAATGACAGAAGTGTGCAAAACACTTTTTATTTTTGTTTTTTTGCAGTTTTATATAGTGCAGACTGGTCAGGTATTGGAGTGCTTTACATGAGCATTGGTTACATCACACAAGGACAAATTCATGTTGGTTGACCCCTACACTACCCAAACACCACTGCACTACCCTAAACCCTAAAACACTACCTCCAGCACGACCCCCTTCACTACCCAAACACAACTGCACTACCCTAAACTCAAAAACACTACCCCCAGCACGACCCCCTACACTACCCAAACACCACTGCACTACCCTAAACCCTAAATCTACCCCCTACACTACACAACTACCACTGCACTACCCTAATCCCTAAAACACTAGAACCCAGCACGACCCCCTACAGTACACAAACACCACTGCACTACCCTAAACCCTAAAACACTACCCCTACACTACACAAACACCATTGCACTACCCTAAACCATAAAACATTACCCCCAGCATGACCCCCTACACTACCCAAACACCACTGCACTACCCTAAACCCTAAAACACTACCCCCAGCACGACTCCCTACACTACACAAACACCACTGGACTACCCTAAACCCTAAAACACTACCCCCAGCACGACTCCCTACACTACCTAAACACCACTGCAGTACACTAAACCCTAAAACACTACCCCCAGCACGACTCCCTACACTACCTAAACACCACTGCAGTACACTAAACCCTAAATCTACCCCCAGCATGACCTCCCACACTACACAAACACCACTGCACTACCCTAGACCCTAAAACACTACCCCCAGCATGACCCCTACACTACCCAAACATCACTGCACTACCCTAAACCCTAAAACACTAACCCCAGCATGACCCCCTACACTAACCAAACACCACTGCACTACCCTAAACCCCCTACACTATACAAACACCACTGCATTACTCTAAACCCTAAAACACTACCCCCAGCACGACCCCCTCACAACACAAACACCACTGCACTACCCTAAACCCTAAATCGACCCCCAGCACGACCCCTACACTACCCAAACACCACTGCCATACCCTAAACCCTAAAACACTACCCCCAGCATGAACCCCTACACTACCCAAACAACACTGCACTACCCTAAACCTTAAAATACTACCCCCAGCACTACCCCCTACACTACACAAACACCACTGCACTACCCTAAACCCTAAAACACTACCCCAGCACTACCCCTACACTACCCAAACACCACTGCACTAACATAAACCCTAAAACACTACCCCCAGCACAACCCCCTACACTACACAAACACCACTGCACTACCCTAAACCCTAAAACACTACCCCAGCACGACTCCCTACACTACCCAAACACCACTGCACTACCCTAAACCCTAAATCTACCCCCAGCACGACCCACTACACTACCCAAACACCACTGCACTACCCTAAACCATAAAACACTACCCCCAGCATGACTCCCTACACTACACAAACACCACTGCACTACCCTAAACCCTAAAACACTACCACCAGCATGACCCCCTACACTACTCAAACACCACTGCACTACCCTAAACCCTAAAACTCTAACCCAGCACGACCCCCTACACTACCCATACACCACTGCACTACCCTAAAGCCTAAAACACTACCCCCAGCACAACCCCCTACACTACTGCACTACCCTAAAGCCTAAAACACTACCCCCAGCACAACCCCCTACACTACTGCACTACCCTAAACCCTAAAACACTACCCCCAGCACGACCCCCTACACCACCCAAACACCACTGCACTACCCTAAACCCTAGAAAAGAAACCCCCACCCCATGCCCAATCCCCCTTACCTCTCACTCCTCGTGGTTCCTCTCTCCTCGTGGTTCCTGCTTCACGTCGTCTCTGAGGGGCGGTGCACGTCGTTGTGAGGAAACGGAACAGCCTCTGTTTCCTTACAACGACATGGATCGATCTACATGTTTTTAGAACGCATGGTCATTTACCATACATACCTTTACAACAAAATTCGTTGTAAAGGCATACGTGGTAAATGACCATGCGTTCTAAAAAATGCGTAGTAATGACTTTCGTGATGTACAACGCATGCGTGGTAATGCATGCGTTGTAATGGTATCGCAAAGTAAAAAAGTCGTTGTAACGGCTGTTTACCGATCGGAGCTGGCCCCTGTTCTTCAGTGAGACATTTATTTGATTAATTAGGAGGAAGGAATGTGTTTTTTTTACCGAAAAGTGCATTCTTGGCTGTTGTATTGTGAAAGTGTCCGCGTGGCCTGGTTTCACTTCCGGTGAGAGAGTGGAAGAGTCTGTTTGGATCTAAAGGAGTTCTGTTGTTGGACGGGGCCGGCGCGACATGTCATCAGAAAACATAGCTAATGGAAAGCGTCCTCCCTGAAGTGTGGAGCAGTTCCATGAGAGGTCAACGAGTGTGCGTCCCACCGCAGTATGACCGTACCGCGTGACCCATGTGCCACCTCCAGGATACGGGAGGCAGAAGCGGCATCGCAGGTCCTCTTGAAGACCGTTGTAGCACTAATTCTACATTTTGGTACTAGGGCATTTTAACTTCGTTGTTCCTGCCAGATACAAAGAGAAGATCCTGTGTTATTCAGTGCCCTCGTTACCTTTTTTGTGGGTTGTGGTGCTTGTCACTTCGCTGCCCCGCCAGTGCACACGACTGGGCACCCCACCTCGTGTGCCATCTGCAGGGCCTCTGCCCTCGGATCACTGGTTTCGGTTTCTGGAGTGGCAACATAAACAGTTGCTCCCAAAGGACTAGCCTGAACACTTAGGTGAATATCCCCTGCACCAGCATTCCACGGAAATTCTTTCCTAGCTCTCCCACGTCAACGAGGATGTCATAATAGCACGGCTCCGCTCGCGACACCGTATGACGTCATCGGAGCCATAAGAGAACCTCGTCGGCGTGCTGACGTCAGTTCCACCCATTTTTTCCGTGCCACCGAGGCAAACAGGGGACCGAGACATTTTCACATGTATACATAGTATAATAAATATATATATATTCACTGAAAAAACCATAGGTTTCAAGCACGTTATAGTTAGAAATTAGCATTTAAAAAACCTTAGAAATTCACTGAAAAAACCATAGGTTTCAGGCACGTTATAGTTAGAAATTAGCATTTAAAAAACCTTAGAAATTCACTGAAAAAACCATAGGTTTCAGGGACGTTATAGTTAGTTGGTCATTTCACTCGTACAAAACCATAGAAATTCCCCGTTATAGTTAGTTCAGCTAACTATAACTCGCTGCACTCGCAATGCACTGCTGATGACGTCACATATTACATCACTCATGACATGGTCAGTGACATCACTCATGACATCACTGATGACATCTCAAATGACATCACTGATGACATCACTGATGACATCATCCAGTGAATGTGTGTTTTTCTGAAAATTAAATATGTTTTATATATGTATATCTCAAGGTCGATGGAAGAATAAATGGGTATATAAGTGTCTAAATGGATGATTTTGTTTTGTAAAATTGATTGTATAACTGACTAAGTGTATCTTAGTGAATACATGGGTTAGTGAGTAATGTTTAAATATGAAAATATCTGTATCAGTCTCTCACTTTGTGTATAAGTGGCTGCATGGGTTGGTGAGTAGCTACATGAGTGTCTATATGGGTTATTAGTTGGTTTTTTGAGTATCAGTATGAGGGTCTGTATGGTTCGGTGGGGGTATTACTTAGTGCATAGATGCATGAATGAGTGACTCACTGTTTGTATGTGTTGAAGACAGCATGTGTGCAGGACTGTATAGGTGGATGAGTATGTGTATGGGTGTGTTAGTGAGTGAATGACTGTCTCAATAGTGTCTTTATGAGTAACTACATATGTTTTAAACTAGTATATGTGAGTATTGGTGTATATAAGTGAGTATATGTGAGAGTGAGAGATTGGAAGAGTTCCTGTACAAATAAGTAGGTGTTTCTATAAGTGATTGTTTAAGAGAGTAAGTATGTGTAAGTTTCTGTAGAAGTAAGTGTGGTAGTGTGTGTATAACTGTATATGCAAGTAAATGGATGTTTGATACTTTGTTTGCATGTGTGACTATGTGTGTGAGTAACTCTATGGATGAGTGGCGGTGTGTAACAGGATGTATAGGTGTATGAGTACATATGATGAGTGAGTACATGTATGAGTGACTGTATAGGGACTGTTGGTGAATGAGTGGATGTGTGTGTAGATCTTGGAATTACTGAATAGGTGTGTTGTAACTGGTATTGGTATGTCCATTGTTTTGAAAATGTTAGTTTGTATTTTTGAGTGTGTGTATCAAAGGTTATATTAGGGTGAGAGGAGGTCTGCCACTCTATCACCAGGATGATGTCATCAGTGATGTCATCAGTGATGTCATTTGAGATGTCATCAGTGATGTCACTGACCATGTCATGAGTGATGTAATATGTGACGTCATCAGCAGTGCATTGCGGGCGCGCGAGTTATAGTTAGCTGAACTAACTATAACGGGGGAATTTCTATGGTTTTGTACGAGTGAAATGACCAACTAACTATAACGCCCCTGAAACCTATGGTTTTTTCAGTGAATATATATATATATATATATATATATATATATATTTCCCAAAGAGTCCGATAAATGCAGAGGCTGTCAAGTAGGGCGGTCCTTGTTCAGGGTATCGGAAACCCTGCAATATCCACACACGATTCCTCGGACTTTCCAAAAGAATACAAGGACCCTTTGAAAGTTTGCAGTGTAAGAGATTTACTGACTGCACCAGCAACTGGCATTAGTGAATCTTCTGGTAGAATTAAACCAACAGTACATATGTTTTACAAACAGATATAACCATGTTAAGATGGCCACCATATTATTTAGGTTTTATCAATTGTCCTTTTTTGATGTTTATCACGTAGTATGAATTGTCCTTTCACTATGTTTTCACTCATGGTTTAAAATGGTGGCTCTGCGTAGCCCTTTAGCGTGATCAAGGCGTAAGCTGAAACGCGTTGCTGGTGCTGTCAATAAATCTCTTACACTGCAAACTTTCAAAGTGTCCTTGTATTCTTTTGGAAAGTCCGAGGAATCGTGTGTGGATATATATATATATATATATATATATATATATATATATATATTCACTGAAAAAACCATAGGTTTCAGACACGTTATAGTTAGAAATTAGCATTTAAAAAACCTTTGAAATTCACTGAAAAAACCATAGGTTTTAGGGACAGTTATAGTTAGTTGGACATTTCACTCGTACAAAACCATAGAAATTCCCCCGTTATAGTTAGTTCAGCTAACTATAACTCGCGCCCCGCAATGCACTGCTGATGACGTCACATATTACATCACTCATGACATGGTCAGTGACATCACTGATGACATCACTGATGACATCTCAAATGACATCACTGATTACATCACTGATGACATCATCCAGTGACTGTGTTTCTGTAAAGTTTAAATATGTTTAATATATATAGGGAAAGGCGTATTGAAGAATGAGTGGGTGTATAAGTGTCTGAATGGATGATTTAGTACGTGAGTGACTGACTCTACAAGTGAGTGATTAAATGTATCTTACTGAATGCATGGGTTAGTGACTAAACTGTGTGAATGTCTGTATCCGTCTGTCTGTTGGTTTGTAAGCGGCTGCATGGCTTTCTGAATAGCTACATGAGTGTCTACATGGGTTATTGATTGATTGTCTGAGTATCTGTATGGGTGCCTGAGTGTTTGTGTGGGTGGGGTGCATAGATGTGTGAGTTGGTGATTCACTGGGTGCATGGTTTCAAGAGTGCATCTGTGATGGACTGTATGGGTGGGTGAGTGTGTGTATGGGTGTGTTAGTGATTGAATGTATATCTCAGTGGTACATGTGTGAGTAACTACATATGTGAAAGGCAGTATATATGTGTGTTGGAGTATATAAATGGCTATAAGTGAGAGTGTGTGATTGTGAGAGTGGCTGTATGGATGAGTGTGTACTTGTATCAGTGATTGTATAAGAGCGTAAGAATGTGCTAGTATTTGTATGAGTAAGTGAGCTGGTGTGTGTATAACTGTATAGGTGAGTAAATGGGTGTGTGATTACGTTTTTTGCATGACTGACTAGGTGTGTGAGTACCTCTATGGATGAGTGGATGTGTGTGAGTGTTTATATAGGTGTATGAGTGCATATGATAGTCCTGTACTGAGTGACTAAGTATGAGTGACTGTACGGGTGAGTGAGTGGATGTGTGTGTAGACCTAAGAATCAGTGAGTGGGTATGTAGTTTTTGGTGTTGGAGTGTCTATGGTTTTGAGAATGGCAGTCTGTAATTTAGAGTGGGTGTATCAAAAGTTATATTAGGGTGTGAGAAGATGCATGAAATTATCACATGGATGATGTCATCAGTGATGTCATTTGAGATGTCATCAGTGATGTCATCAGTGATGTCACTGACCATGTCATGAGTGATGTAATATGTGACGTCATCAGCAGTGCATTGCGGGGCGCGAGTTATAGTTAGCTGAACTAACTATAACGGGAGAATTTCTATGGTTTTGTACGAGTGAAATGTCCAACTAACTATAACTGTCCCTAAAACCTATGGTTTTTTTCAGTGAATTTCAAAGGTTTTTTAAATGCTAATTTCTAACTATAACGTGTCTGAAACCTTTGGTTTTTTCAGTGAATTTCAAAGGTTTTTTAAATGCTAATTTCTAACTATAACGTGCCTGAAACCTATGATTTTTTAAGTGAATTTCAAAGGTTTTTTTAAATGCTAGTTTCTAACTATGCCTACAGAGGTAGGACATGTGAAGAAAGAAGAAAAACGCACAGAAAGAAGCAAAAGATGTGCAGAAAGAACCAACAGAGGAGCAGAAAGAGGCCTTGTTGCAAAATCATCCTGTGCCCACAACTTTTTCAGACGGGTACTGGTGGTAACTGACTCTGACTAACCAGAGCCAGTGCTATGCTAAAAGACACTTAGAATACAGTGAAAACACCTACATACACTAGGGAACACTATGCGTTGGGGTACCCCTGTGATTAGCATGACCTCCTCTGCAAGTCCCTAGTACATAATAGGGCAGGGGATTAAAACTACCTCTTAAAACGCGCTACAGGGTGCGTTTGCACAGTGGTGAAGGGAGGGGGGCCTGAGGTGACATGTGTGCAAACGCACCCCGTGGCGCGTTTTAAGTTGCGGGATTAAGTCCCCTTGAATTCTGAGGGTCCCTGGGGCCCAACTAGCCCCCCAGGTACCTACAGTTAGGACCACAGAGCTGAGTTGCAGAGAGGCGTTCCGAGGCCACGCACCTTTTTCACCTCTCTGCAACGCAACTCTGTTGTGCTTACTGAAGGTACCTGGTGGGCTAGTTGGCCCCAGGGTCCCTCAGGATTCAAAGGGAATTAATTCCCCAACTTAAAACGCACCACAGGGCGTGTTTGCGCACATGTCACCTGAGGCCCCGCCCCTCCCTTCACCATTGTGCAAACGCGCCCCGTGGTGCGTTTTAAGTTGGGGGATTAGGTCACCTTGAATCCTGAGGGTCCCTGGGGCCCAACTAGCACACTAGGTACTTCCAGTAAGCACCACAGGCCTGCGTTGCAACGCCTGTAACAAATTGTGCAGTTGTGTTTAGGTAGTGAAGAGGGTCGTGCTGGGGGTAGTGTTTTAGGGTTTAGGGTAGTGCAGTGGTGTTTGTGTAGTGTACGGGGTCATGCTGGGGGTAAATTTAGGGTTTAGGGTAGTGCAGTGGTGTTTGGGTAGTGTAGGGAGTCGTGCTGGGGGGATTGTTTTAGGGTTTACGGTAGTGCAGTGGTGTTTGGGTAGTGTAGGGGGTCGTGCTGGGGGTAGTGTTTTAGGGTTTAGGGTAGTGCAGTGGTGTTTGGGTAGTGTAGGGGGTCGTGCTGGGGGTAGTGATTTAGGGTAGTGCAGTGGTGTTTGGGTAGTGTAGGGGGTACTGCTGGGGGTAGTGTTTTAGGGTTTAGGGTAGTGCAGTGGTGTTTGGGTAGTGTAGGGATACTGCTGGGGGTAGTTTTTAGGGTTTAGGATAGTGCAGTGGTGTTTGGGTAGTGTAGTGGTTCGTGCTGGGGGTAGTTTTTTAGGGTTTAGGGTAGTGCAGTGGTGTTTGTGTAGTGTAGGGGGTAGTGTTTTAGGGTTTAGGGTAGTGCAGTGGTGTTTGTGTAGTGTAGGAGGTCGTGTTTTAGGGTTTAGGGTAGTGCAGTGGTCAGTGTAGGGAGTCATGCGGGGGTAGTGTTTTAGGGTTTAGGGTAGTGTAGGGGGTCATGCGGGGGTAGTGTTTTAGGGATTAGGGTAGTGCATTGGTGTTTGGGTAGTGTAGGGGTCATGCGGGGGGTAGAGTTTTATGGTTTAGGGCAGTGCAGTGGTGTTTGGGTAGTGTAGGGGGTCGTGCTGGGGGAGTGTTTTAGGGTTTAGGGCAGTGCAGTGGTGTTCGGGTAGTGTAGGGGGTCGTGCTGGGGGAGTGTTTTAGGGTTTAGGGCAGTGCAGTGGTGTTTGGGTAGTGTAGGGGTCGTGCTGGGGGAGTGTTTGAGGGTTTAGGGCAGTGCAGTCGTGTTCGGGTAGTGTAGGGGGTTGTGCTGGGGGTAGTATTTTAGGGTTTAGGGTAGTGCAGTGGTGTTCGGGTAGTGTAGGGGGTCATGCTGGGGGTAGTGTTCTAGGGTTTAGGGCAGTGCAGTGGTGTTTGGGCAGTGTAGGGGGTATGCTGGGGGTGGTGTTTTAGGGTTTAGGGCAGTGCAGTGGTGTTCGGGCAGTGTAGGGGGTCGTGCTGGGGGTGGTGTTTCAGGGTTTAGGGCAGTGCAGTGGTGTTCGGGCAGTGTAGGGGGTGGTGTTTCAGGGTTTAGGGCAGTGGTGTTCGGGCAGTGTAGGGGGTCGTGCTGGGGGTGGTGTTTTAGGGTTTGGGGCAGTGCAGTGGTGTTTGAGCAGTAAAGGGGGTCGTGCTGGGGGTGGTGTTTCAGGGTTTAGGGCAGTGGTGTTCGGGCAGTGTAGGGGGCGGTACGGGGGTGGTGTTTCAGGGTTTAGGGCAGTGCAGTGGTGTTCGGGCAGTGTAGGGGGTGCTGCAGGGGTGGTGTTTCAGGGTTTAGGGCGGTGCAGTGGTGTTCGGGCAGTGTAGGGGGTCATGCAGGGGTGGTGTTGCAGGGTTTAGGGCAGTGCAGTGGTGTTCGGGCAGTGTAGGGGGTCGTGCTGGGGCTGGTGTTTCAGGGTTTAGGGCAGTACAGTGGTGTTCGGGCAGTGTAGGGGGTCGTGCTGGGGCTGGTGTTTCAGGGTTTAGGGCAGTGCAGTGGTGTTCTGGCAGTGTAGGGGGTTGTGCTGGGGCTGGTGTTTCAGGGTTTAGGGCAGTGCAATGGTGTTCGGGCAGTGTAGGTGGTCGTGCTGGGGCTGGTGTTTCAGGGTTTAGGGCAGTGCAGAGGTGTTCGGGCAGTGTAGGGGGTCATGCTGGGGCTGGTGTTTCAGGGTTTAGGGCAGTGCAGTGGTGTTCGGGCAGTGTGGGGGGTCTTGCTGGGGCTGGTGTTTCAGAGTCTAGGGCCGTGCAGTGGTGTTCGGGCAGTGTAGGGGGTCTTGCTGGGGGTGGTGTTTCAGGGTTTAGGGCAGTGCAGTGGTGTTTGTGTAGTGTAGGGGGTCGTGCTGGGGCTAGTGTTTCAGGATTCAGGGCAGAGCAATGGTGTTCAGGCGGTGTAGGGGGTTTTGCTGGAGGTGGTGTTTCAGGGTTTAGGGCAGTGCAGTGGTGTTCGTGCAGTGTAGGGGGTGGTGTTTCAGGGTTTAGGGCAGTGGTGTTCAGGCAGTGTAGGGAGTCTTGCTGGGGTTGATGTTTCAGGGTTTAGAGCAGTGCAGTGGTGTTCGGGCAGTGTAGGGGGTCGTGCTGGGGGTGGTGTTTCAGGGTTTAGGGCAGTGCAGTGGTGTTCCGGCAGTGTAGGAGGTCGTGCAGGGGGTGGTGTTTCAGGGTTTAGGGCAGTGCAGTGGTGTTCGGGCAGTGTAGGGGGTCGTGCTGGGGGTGGTGTTTCAGGGTTTAGGGCAGTGCAGTGGTGTTCAGGCAGTGTAGGGTGTCGTGCTGAGGGGTGGTGTTTCAGGGTTTAGGGCAGTGCAGTGGTGTTCGGGCAGTGTAGGGGGTCATGCAGGGGGTGGTGTTTCAGGGTTTAGGGCAGTGCAGTGGTGTTCGGCCAGTGTAGGTGGTCTTGCTGGGGGTGGTGTTTCAGGCTTTAGTGCAGTGGTGTTCGGGCAGTGTAGGGGGTCTTGCTGGGGGTGGTGTTTCAGGGTTTAGGGCAGTGCAGTGGTGTTCGGGCAGTGTAGGGGGTCTTGCTGGGGCTGGTGTTTCAGGGTTTAGGGCAGTGCAGTGGTGTTTGGGCAGTGTAGGGGGTCGTGCTGGGGCTGGTGTTTGAGGGTTTAGGGTAGTGCAGTGGTGTTCGGGCAGTGTAGGGGTCGAGCTGGGGCTGGTGTTTCAGGGTTTAGGGCAGTGCAGTGGTTTTTGGGCAGTGTAGGCGGTCGTGCTGGGGCTGGTGTTTCAGGGTTTAGGGCAGTGCAGTGGTGTTCGGGCAGTGTACGGGGTTGTGCTGGGGCTGGTGTTTCAGGGTTTAGGGCAGTGCAGTGGTGTTCGGGCAGTGTAGGGGGTCGTGCTGGGGGTGGTGTTTCAGGGTTTAGGGCAGTGCAGTGGTGTTCGGGCAGTGTAGGGGGTCGTGCTGGGGCTGGTGTTTCATGGTTTAGGGCAGTGCAGTGGTGTTCGGGCAGAGTAGGGGGTCGTGCTGGGGGTGGTGTTTCAGGGTTTAGGGCAGTGCAGTGGTGTTCGGGCAGTGTATGGGGTCATGCTGGGGGTGGTGTTTCAGGGTTTAGGGCAGTGCAGAGGTGTACGGGCAGTGTAGGGGGTCTTGCTGGGGGTGGTGTTTCAGGGTTTAGGGCAGTGGTGTTCGGGCAGTGTAGGGGGTCTTGCTGGGGGTAGTGTTTCGGGGTTTAGGGCAGTGCAGTGGTGTTCGTGCAGTGTAGGGGGTCGTGCTGGGGGTGGTGTTTCAGGGTTTTGGGCAGTGCAGTAGTGTTCGGGCAGTGTAGGGGATCGTGCAGGGGGTGGTGTTTCAGGGTTTAGGGCAGTGAGTGGTGTTCGGGCAGTGTAGGGGGTCGTGCTGGGGGTGGTGTTTCAGGGTTTAGGGCAGTGCAGTGGTGTTCGGGCAGTGTGGGGGGTCCTGCAGGGGGTGGTGTTTCAGGGTTTAGGGCAGTGCAGTGGTGTTCGGGCAGTGTGGGGGTCGTGCTGGGGCTGGTGTTTCAGGGTTTAGGGCAGTGCAGTGGTGTTCAGGCAGTGTAGGGGGTCTTGCTGGGGGTGGTGTTTCAGGGTTTAGGGCAGTGGTGTTCGGGCAGTGTAGGGGGTCTTGCTGGGGGTGATGTTTCAGGGTTTAGGGCAGTGCAGTGGTGTTCGGGCAGTGTAGGGGGTCTTGCTGGGGGTAGTGTTTCAGGGTTTAGGGCAGTGCAGTGGTGTTCGTGCAGTGTAGGGGGTCGTGCTGGGGATGGTGTTTCAGGGTTTAGGGCAGTGCAGTGGTGTTCGGGCAGTGTAGGGGGTCGTGCAGGGGATGGTGTTTCAGGGTTTAGGGCAGTGCAGTGGTGTTCGGGCAGTGTAGGGGGTCGTGCTGGGGGTGGTGTTTCAGGGTTTAGGGCAGTGCAGTGGTGTTCGGGCAGTGTAGGGGGTCGTGCTGGGGGTGGTGTTTCAGGGTTTAGGGCAGTGGTGTTCGGGCAGTGTAGGGGGTCTTGCTGGGGTGATGTTTCAGGGTTTAGGGCAGTGCAGTGGTGTTCGGGCAGTGTAGGAGGTCTTGCTGGGGGTAGTGTTTCAGGGTTTAGGGCAGTGCAGTGGTGTTCGGGCAGTGTAGGGGTCATGCTGGGGGTGGTGTTTCAGGGTTTAGGGCAGTGCAGTGGTGTTCGGGCAGTGTAGGGTGTCGTGAAGGGGGTGGTGTTTCAGGGTTTAGGGCAGTGCAGTGGTGTTCGGGCAGTGTAGGGGGTCGTGCTAGGGTATGTGTTTCAGGGTTTAGGGCAGTGCAGTGGTGTTCGGGCAGTGTAGGGGGTCGTGCAGGGGCTGGTGTTTCAGGGTTTAGGGCAGTGCAGTGGTGTTCGGGCAGTGTAGGGGTCGTGCTGGGGGTAGTGTTTTAGGGTTTAGGGTAGTGCAGTGGTGCTTGTGTAGTGTAGGGGGTCGTGCTGGGGGTAGTGTTTTAGGGTTTAGAGTAGTGCAGTGGTGTTTGTGTAGTGTAGGGGGTCATGTTTTAGGGTAGTACAGTGGTGTTTGGGTAGTGTAGGGGGTCATGCTGGGGGTAGTGTTTTAGGATTTAGGTTAGTGCAGTGCTGTTTGGGTAGTGTAGGGGGTCGTGCTGGGGCTAGTGTTTTAGGGTTTAAGGTAGTGCAGTGGTGTTTGTGTAGTGTAGGGGGTCGTGCTGGGGGTAGTGTTTTAGGGTTTAGGGTAGTGCACTGGTGCTTGTGTAGTGTAGGGGGTCGTGCTGGGGTAGTGTTTTAGGGTTTAGGGTAGTGCAGTGGTGTTTGGGTAGTGTAGGGGGTCATGCTTGGGGTAGTGTTTTAGGGTTTAGGATAGTGCAGTGGTGCTTGTGTAGTGTAGGGGGTCGTGCTGGGGTAGTGTTTTAGGGTTTAGGGTAGTGCAGTGGTGTTTTTGTAGTGTAGGGGGTCATGTTTTAAGATGCAACGCTCCAATACCTGACCAGTCTGCACTACATAAAACTGCAAAAAAACTAAAAATAAAAAGTGTTTTGCACACTTTTGTCATTGGGCTATATGTGGGCTACATCTGGGTAATATTTGTGCTACATTTGGGCTCTTTTTTCACTGGTGGCCATCTTGGAAGACTTCTTTGTTATGAAGTTTCCTAATTTCCTCATTTACTGCAGTCTCCTCAGTAGGAAATGCTTTCAGTTTTTTACTTTGATTCCATCAAGAAGGCATTCAAATGTGTCACACATTTGCCATAAATTCAGAATGTTATTACTCTAGTTGTTCATTAGATCACTGTAGTAAAGCTACTGCTCACCAAGGAGTTAACTGGAAGTCTACTGCTGGTATTGAAAGTGATTGTTTCAGTCTGCATGTCAGAATTTTCTAATGAAATAGAAGAGGATTTGAGATCTCACTTAAAACATGCACTAAATTTTCTTTTTGCAGCACTAACCATAATTTCTATGGCAAAATGAACCCCCTCATTTTGTTCCTTTTTAAATTAAATGTTTTAAGTGTTACCAGTTTATTCCAATCAAGATGGCTTCAGGTGTGCCATACTTTTGTCATAAGTAAGGCTGTTAGCACTCTAGTTGTTCTTTAGAACACTCTGGGAAGCTGCAGTAGAACACAAAGGCATCAACTGACAGGCTGCTCCTGTTGAAATATAACAGGAAGATATTTGAGATCTCACTTAAAACATGTCCTAATTTTTCTTTCTACAGCACTAACCATAATTTCTATGGCAAAATGAACCCCCACATTTTGTTCCTTTTTAAATTAAATGTGTTAAGTGTTACCAGTTTATTCCAATCAAGATGGCTTCAGGTGTGCCATACTTTTGTCATAAGTAAGACTGTTAGCGCTCTAGTTGTTCTTTAGAACACTCTGGGAAGCTGCAGTAGAACACAAAGGCATCAACTGACAGGCTGCTCCTGTTGAAATATAACAGGAAGATATTTGAGATCACACTTGAAACATGTCCTAATTTTTCTTTCCAGAGCACTAACCATAATTTCTATGACAAGATGAACCCCATCATTTTGTTCCTTTTTAAATTAAATGTTTTAAGTGTTACCAGTTTATTCCAATCAAGATGGCTTCAGGTGTGCCATACTTTTGTCATAAGTAAGGCTGTTAGCACTCTAGTTGTTCTTTAGAACACTCTGGGAAGCTGCAGTAGAACACAAAGGAATCAACTGACAGTCTCTGCCCTTGTTGGATGTACATGTTTTACTGAGAATGTCAGACTTCATTCTCACATGACTGAGAAAGATAATGTGAATTTACAGAAAATATGCTCTCATTTTAGCTTCTGGAGCACCTTCCAAAACTGTATGGGACAAGCATGTGAAAATAGTTCTCTCAAACATGATTCATGATATCCCAGCAGAAGGTTTTTCACAGGGTAAAATCACCTTAGAACACACCACAATTCCTGAAATTAGTATGGTACCATCAACAAATGAATTCTAATGTAACTTAAGTCTGTTATCACCCTTTATAGTTCTCCTTTTGGTAACCCTCAAAATCTTCGATTCACTACAATGCATTTATATTGGTCCCAAGATGGCTGCCAGCAATTCCAGGATGAAGTGCTGACAGCCAATCAGATCTCACGATGACATGGGTGGTTAGGCTCCGCCCAGATATATATGTGTTTTTACTTTTGATTTTCTCAGCAACTACTGAACGGATTTACACCATTTAACAAAAAGGGTTCTTTTTGAACCAAGAACTACCTCTTTGCCAAATTTGGTGTAATTCCGTTCAGCAGTTCGGGCTGTAGCCTTGCATAAAGTTTCCTATGGGAAATTGATTTTTTGACTCTTATTTTTTTAATTTCTCCGCAACTACTGAACGGATTTACACCATTTAACAAAAGGGTTCTTTCTGAACCAAGAACTACCTCTTTGCCAAATTTGGTGTAATTCCGTTCAGCAGTTCGGGCTGTAGCCGTGTCTAAAGTTTCCTATGGGAAAATGAATGGGGAAAACACGTTTTGGGACCCCCATTTTTCTCGGCCCCCGCTTGACGAATCACCCTGAGACTTTCAGGGTAGGAGCGGACCGGAGCGGGCCATAAAGTTTGAAAATTTCGCGAAGATTCGTCAACCGACGCAAGAGTTATTTCAAATAGAATGTCGCGGATTTCCTATGGAAAATAGGTCCTAACTATAACTATCTACTGGCGACCGCCAGTAGATAATATATATATATATATATATATATATCCTACAGTAACAAAGTCAGCGCGCTCTCAGTAACACACACGACTCCGTATAGATGTCCAAACACCGTTTAATCCACAACGCGTTTCGGTTCCAAAGAACCTTGATCACGTGAATTTTACACCAAATCAGAGGGACTCAAATAGTTCATAGTATAAACAGTGAAAAAGGACAAGTAAGCAATAATAATAGCGGACATGTTGGAATGGCACAGAAGTCCTGCGAAGTATACAAAACTTAATACAATCAAAACACATGTTGAGTTTAAAAATATGTGCATATATGTATCCCATGTTAAGTACTAATGCATCTTACATAGTGTATGAAAAAACAAAAACAAAAGTCAGCACGAGCCCTGGGTATCAGTACCTGTTATCAACGCCACGTAATAATCGGCGTGTAAGCAAAACTTTATTGCTGCCCTAATTGCAGACAAAAAGTAAAAATCAGTACAAATAATGTTACTACATATTAAATGAATGCTGATCCAAGTGGACAAAATCCTCCTTCTGACACAACAGCCCCATTAAAACAATCTGTGCCATGTAACAATGCTAACTCGTAAATGCCAAGATTCATAGGCACATTATGATGGACAAGTGTCCTAGACAGAGACAACACGTCGGATCACATAACGGGCAAGTGCCCGAAAACTCCAGTTTAAATGTGCAAAACATATCAAACACTCCAAACAAAAGTCCTACTGTACTTGACGGTGGAGACAGAGCCCTGTCTCCATCTTTCCACTGCTCTTATGCCCAATAAAAGTCACTCTTAAGTGCAGAAGTGCCTCGATAAAAAGAGGGAAGAAAGGGTAGGCGGCCCGTGCAGGTGAATACGGGTGAGTGGGCCCCTTCCTTCTTCCTATCTGAAAACAAGAACAAGAAACACTGAATTAAAAAGAGCGTGGATACACAGTTCCACCTCAACATCATCATCTTACACAACAATAACTACAAATTGCAAAATAGAATTACAGTTACATTGTTCATGGAGAAAGACTCTGAGGTAGAACTATAAGGAAAAACATATATATTAGGGCAAACTATCATAAGCAGAGTTCAGGCGCAGTCCCCATACCCCCAAGAAAAATGATAAACAACTCTACGAAAAGTTAAACGAAAGGTGGGTGAGAAAAGGAGTATAAAAGAAGGAAGGGGGAAGGGAGAAGAGAGGAAAAAGGAGAGGGGGGGTAAGGAGGGAGAAAAATAGGACAGAAAGGGGGGAAAAAGGGGGGGGGAGGGGGGTAGGGTGGGTAAGGGACGTGAAGAGGAGGGGAAAGGAAGGGCGGAAAGAAGGGGGGGAAGGGGGGGAAGGTGAGAGGAAGGGGTAAGGGAAAAGGGAACAAAGAGAGGGGGTATACTGTGGAGAATATAGTATGGTGGGGTTACTATCGGATCTCATGGAGTGTGGAGGACCTTATATGCACACTGAAAAATCATCAATCCTTCAAGTGTATAGCTAATTCTTCGTCTTGGTTAAGTCCTCCAGGGTTCTTTGTTTGAAAATGAATAATCTGTTTGGACTCAATCTGCCTAAGTTTCAAAACCCTATTCCCTCCCCGGGGTCCTTTGCTCACCTGTTCTAGGATAAGAAAACTGAGACTATTAGCGTTGGAAAAGTGTCTGTCCTGAAAGTGACGTGCTACGGGATATTTCTGATCGCAATGTATGATGGCTCTATAATGCTCCAATACACGTTTTTTGGCCATCAAAGTAGTAGACCCAATATACCACAATTTACAGGGACATTCGATGGCATAGGTGACAAAAGTAGTACTGCATGTGAGGAATTGTGTTATTTCCTTCCTCACCCCGTTGTATTCCACATGATTACAGAATTTACTATTCCTGCAGGCCTTACAGTGCCCGCAAGGAAAAAAACCCTGCAGGCCATGCAGATTCCTTTCGGGATAGATGGTGATGTCACTGTGCACTAATTGATCTCTCATGCTTTTGCCTCTCCTATAGGTTATATTGGGTCTATTCGGCAGAGTATGGCCAATGATGTTGTCAGTTTTAAGTATATTCCAATTCTGTGTCAAAATGCGTGTAACATCTTTTGAATCAGAACTGTAAGTCAAGATCATTCTGGTGTTGTCATCTGCGCCCCTGGTGTCAGAATCCGATGTATCAGCAATCGTCAATGATCTGTCCATGGCATCAGCCCTCTCTTTGGCTTTTTGAGAACCCACCTAGGATACCCTCTCTCCCTGAAGCGTTCGAACATCAGATCACACTCGAGTTGGTATCCTGCATTGGTATTGCAGTTCCTTTTCGCCCTCAGCAACTCCCCATAGGGGATACTCCATTTGAGTGCCTCTGGGTGGCTGCTGAGGGCATGAAGCTACACTATTCCCTGCTGTCAATTTTCTAAACAGTGATGTGTGTACTTTGTTGTGTACAATTTCTACCTTGACATCTAAGTATTCTGTTGTACTGTTACTGATGTTGCCACTCAGTTTGATGTTCCGGTTATTGGCATTGAGTTTGTCAATAAAACACTGGGCTTCGTGTCGATGTCCCACCCAGATAATGAATAAGTCATCGATGTAGCGAAGCCACATCGAGATATGGGTGAGATCATCTTGCAAATCAGGGTCAGAAAAGATGTCCTCCTCCCATCTTCCCATAAACAGATTCGCAAAGCTGGGAGCAAAGCAGGATCCCATCGCGGTCCCAGTGGTCTGACGGTAAAGTATACCGTTAAACATAAAGATATTGTTTTTGAGACAATACTCAGTCATCTCCAAAATCATTTTGCTGTGCTCCCGAAATCTGAGTGGTCTAGTCTCAAGATAGTGTGCACATGCCATGAGACCTTGCTGGTGGTCTATGATAGTATATAGACTGTGTACATCTAGGGTGACAAACCAATGGTCAGCCCCCACTCCATGTTGTCAATCCTCTTAAGGAAATCTTTAGTATCCCTGATATAGCTCCGGAGTGTGCTGACATGATCTCTGAGAAAATGATCTACATACTTCGAGATGTGTTCAGCCACACTTCCACGTGACGACACAATGGGGCGTCCAGGTGGATTGCAAGGGTCTTTATGGATCTTCGGTAGGAGGTAAAGAACAGGGAGAACTGGATGATCTTTTTCAAATAACGGAATTCCTCCCACTCTAAAATACCTTTCTCCCTCCACATTAATAGAAGATCCCAGACAGTAATGATGCTAGTATCGTATTCAGCAAAACTGATGGTCTCATAGTACCTGGTATCCTCCAGTTGTCTATGTGCTTCAACAATATACATGCCTCTGTCCAAGATGACAACATTGCCACCCTTGTCGGCAGGACGGATGATAATACTGTCATCCTCTGAAAGAGACCTCAATATCTGTCTGTGTTCAAAGTCAAGGTTATTGTAATTGTCATTGATCCTTCTCCTGTTCTGATGTCTGAATTTGTTAAACTCTCTCCCCACCACCTCCTGAAATGTATCGATGTTGTCGTGAGGTAAACTGGGTAAGAATGTGGATTTGGGCTTAAACCCTGAAGAGGATGAGGCGTTCGTCACAATGTCATACTCAGCTAATCCCTGTGTGGTACCAATATTAGGATCCTGTCCTTCTCCCTCATGTTCCAATTCAATCATGGTGATCAAGGTGTCAATGTCACCTATGACAAGATCAGTTTGGTCTGTAAAGTTACCGGTATCGGTGACCCTGTGGGTTTCGGTCCCCTTGAGTGAGTGAAACTTTTTTAATTTTAATTTACGTACAAACTTAAAAAGGTCAATTCTAGCACCTGTATAATCAAATGGATAAGAGGGACAAAACGAGAAACCAAGGCATAAGGTACGTTTTTCAACATCACTAATGGGTCTTTTAGAGAGATTGATAATAGTTCTATTAACCATATTCATATCCATTAGAAGGCTTTTCTGGCGCGCGTTTGCTTGTTTCCCATGCCGCCACGTCCCCTGCCTTTTCTGCCAGCGTTGTCGAATTCTTGCTCGTCTGTTCCTACGCTTCCTCGGCCCCTGCCCTGACCTCGGCCTTTCTGGCCCCTTGTTTTCGGGATCGGGGTTTCCCTTGTGGTCTGTCGACCCCGTCGAAGGGTCCGATATTCGTCTAAAAAAGTCTTTTTGCGTGTGCCACGTTCTTCCATGCCTACATTGCTCAGTGACACATCCGATTCACTCTCACTGATTGTTGACCCTTCAGTATTGATAGGTTCCATATTGTCTGTGGTAGTGTCCTCCACTGCGGCATGCTGAGTATAGAGATGGTCATATTTTCTGCTAAACGTCAAGATTCTGCCACTATCATAATCACCATAGTCTCGGTCGAGCTTTCTTTGCTTGCGAGCCTTAATATCATCCTCGTATTTCTTGAGGCGATCCTTCATGCTCACGAGATATTTACTCAATGTCTCTTTCTCCACCTGCTTAGTAAGGTCCTCTGTGAGTTCTCTGATTTGCTCCAAAATCTTTTCGCGGTCTAGCCACGCGTACTTAATCAAAATTTCCAGCATTCTTTTAGAGCTTAGAGAAGAGTTCTCAGACCACTCCTCGAGCATTTTAGGATTAGGGGTCTCATATGTGGGCGTCGTGAAGATTCTCAGACCTCTCGGTATCATAGCTTGATCCACATAGTTTTGAAGTGATATTGCCTCCCACCACTTAGAAGTTTCTGCCCTCCTAAGTTTCTCCAGTCTGCGCAATTTATCCTCTGCTGGTTGTGCATGATTATTAGTGATGCCAGTTCTACTGGTTGGCATTGTTTTCCTTGTGAAAATGGCCCGTGCTGCTTCCCTCTGTTCTTCCTCCTCCTCCATGTTGCACTAAAAAAACGGTGAAAGCGTACTCGGATCACGGAGCCCGTGTGTTACCCCTATCAATGTCAGGTTCTCTCTGCTAAATCACTTCAGACCCGGAGTGCATTTGCGGGTATCCTAAGGAAAGTCTGGACAATTGCGGTAAAAGAGCGAGAAATACAATATCACCGTCCTTAGTCATCCAGGTGTCTAATATCAGGGTACTAGAGGCACCACGGTATGTCAGAAAACCCCCGCTGCCCCGGGAAAAGGAGATGACGCCCACCCTCCGATATGCGTCACACCCCTCCTCACACTGGGGGCGGAAAGTACTGGCTCCCGCTTACCTCTCCGACTCCCTCTCTGATGTCAAGCTTTTTACCGCGTAGTCGTCGATCCTCCATGAAGTGTAAGCCGGTCCAAATTGCAGTCCTCAGTCAAATTCAAACTACAGCCGCTCCTTCCGGACCGCTGGGACCCATGGAGAGTGGCGCGCACACCGGCGGAGCACACCGATAATCCGTTATGTGATCCGACGTGTTGTCTCTGTCTAGGACACTTGTCCATCATAATGTGCCTATGAATCTTGGCATTTACGAGTTAGCATTGTTACATGGCACAGATTGTTTTAATGGGGCTGTTGTGTCAGAAGGAGGATTTTGTCCACTTGGATCAGCATTCATTTAATATGTAGTAACATTATTTGTACTGATTTTTACTTTTTGTCTGCAATTAGGGCAGCAATAAAGTTTTGCTTACACGCCGATTATTACGTGGCGTTGATAACAGGTACTGATACCCAGGGCTCGTGCTGACTTTTGTTTTTGTTTTTTCATACACTATGTAAGATGCATTAGTACTTAACATGGGATACATATATGCACATATTTTTAAACTCAACATGTGTTTTGATTGTATTAAGTTTTGTATACTTCGCAGGACTTCTGTGCCATTCCAACATGTCCGCTATTATTATTGCTTACTTGTCCTTTTTCACTGTTTATACTATGAACTATTTGAGTCCCTCTGATTTGGTGTAAAATTCACGTGATCAAGGTTCTTTGGAACCGAAACGCGTTGTGGATTAAACGGTGTTTGGACATCTATACGGAGTCGTGTGTGTTACTGAGAGCGCGCTGACTTTGTTACTGTAGGATACTGGATTATCGGTGTGCTCCGCCGGTGTGCGCGCCACTCTCCATGGGTCCCAGCGGTCCGGAAGGAGCGGCTGTAGTTTGATATATATATATATATATATATATATATATATATATATATATATATATATATATATATATATATATATATATATATATATATATATATATTTGGAGTGTAAATAGTAAACCATGCCCATTCAAACTCCAACTCCTTCCCTGCTATTGTTCAGCTTGGAGTGGAGTGGTGAATTTGACCCCTCCAACTCAATTATATATATATATATATATATATATATATATATATATATATATATATATATATATATATATATATATATATATATATTCCTGCTCCAAAAATTTCTTTGACTTTAAAGAAATATCAGCACTCGCGGGGTCGTTAATCAGTCGATCTTTATTTCACCAAAAACAAACAAACGCGTTTCGGAACCAGTCCTTCGTCAGTGTTTGCACTCAAAGTAACGCAGCGCCATTTTTAAAGGTGTTAAATAAAACAAAACAAAATCATAGAGACTGAAAGAGGATTTTGGTCGCCTTTCTACTGGGCGCCATATCAGAGTGGTGTCTTATGCAGATTCTAATCTCATATCTGCAAAACTAATGTGGATACATACAGTTATTTAATTTGCGCGCCTAGTAGTCATATTCTCATTTGATATTCAAATTAAAAAACATTATCATTATTTACAACAATTCGCGCTTATTACCACTCTTAATCAAAATCTTGCCGTGGATAGGCACAAGGCAATCTCCAAATGGAGATTGCCCCTATTCCTCTATTTAATTACGCCGTGAATCGGTAAGTCTCATTTGATATTAAATCAGCAAAAATATTAACTTTAATAGTATCTTCTCAATCATTTCGGGACATATTAAATATCTAAATGTACTGCCAATTCTTCCCCGCTATTCAACCCATTTGGAGTCCTAGTTTGTAAATCGATTATATATCGTGACTCCAATCTCCGTAGTTTCAGTACCCTGTCTCCCCCTCTGATACTCATCGGAACATGATCAAGGCTAAAAAATTGTAACAGATCCCTATTACTTCTATGTTTAGTAGCGAAGTGCCTGGCGACAGGATAATTCAACTCCTTTTTCGCTATGGCACGCATGTGCTCAAGTATCCTTATTTTAACACTGTGTATCGTACTGCCTATGTATCTAAGGCCACAAGGGCAACTCAGGCAGTAGACACAGTGTGTGGTTTGACAGGTCATTAATTTAACAATTTTCCTACGGATTTTCGTTCCTGTAACCTCATAGCTGAGTACTCTTTTGTTAAAGGCACAGGCCTTACACTTCCCACACGGGTAAAAGCCTCTCATTTCACTCAATGTACTTTGTTTAGGGGAAATCACGTCTAAATGACTATGAACCAGGCTGTCCTTTAGAGAACGGGCCTTCCTGAACGTGATCATGGGACTTGATGGAATATCCATTCCAATGATCATGTCAGTTTTTAATATGTGCCAATTTCTCCTCATGATTTTCTTTACAAACTCTGCATCATCCGAATACGTTGTAATCATGCGGAATTTCCCTTGATCACTACTTTTATCCCTCCCTGAGTGTGTCGCTTTAATCAATTCATCTCTTTGCAAAAAATCCACTCTTTTTAGGGTAGTTTTCAACAGATCTATGTTGTATCCTCTAGATAAAAACCTATCAAAGCTATCCTTGATGGCTTCATCAAAATCACATTTCCTAGAGCAGTTACGTTTTATCCTAAGAAACTCCCCATAGGGTAAGCTACTCTTAAGTTTAGGGGGGTGGCTGCTAGCAGCATGTAACATGCTATTTCCAGCGGTTGGTTTCCTATAGAGTACAGTTGTTAATCTCCCATCCTGCACTTGCACCCTCAAATCCAAATAGTTAACAGCCACTGTACTAACTTCCCCTGTAAATCGCAAATTCACTTAATTGGTATTGAGATATTGTATATATGCCTTTGCCTTATCTATTGACCCCCTCCATACAATGAAGAGGTCGTCGATGTACCTGTACCAGGCTACTACCTCACTCGTCCAGATTTCATTGGCGGTGGACCATACCACCTGCTCCTCCCACCAGCCCACGAATAAATTCACGTAACTGGGGGCGAAGCAGGTGCCCATCGCAGTCCCTGATATCTGCCTATACAAATCTCCCTGAAAGAAAAATATTATTCAATAGGCAGAATTCGATAAGTTCAATTAACATAATGTTCTGACTTGCGAACTTCAATGATCTCTTTTGCAAAAAGTATTTTACTGCTTCCAGACCCTGTGAGTGTTCAATACAAGTATAAAGGCTTGTTATATCCAGTACTATTAGACTGTAAGATGATTCCCATTGTAGTTGTTCAATGTGGTTGATAAAATCCATTGTGTCTTTAATATACGAAGACAGTTGTAGTACTGAATAAAAAAGATGATGGTCCACAAATCTGGAGAGATTCTCCGTTAGGCTGCCCAATGACGACACAATCGGTCTTCCTGGTGGCCTAATGGCATCCTTATGAATCTTTGGCAAATAATAAAATGTGGGAAGTATCGGATTCAAGACTCTAAGAAAGAGATATTCATCAATATCCAGCATCGATTTATCATGCCACTTTTTGATCAATGTGTGGTAATTCTGCCTATTGAATAATATTTTTCTCTTTCAGGGAGATTTGTATAGGCAGATATCAGGGACTGCGATGGGCACCTGCTTCGCCCCCAGTTACGCGAATTTATTCGTGGGCTGGTGGGAGGAGCAGGTGGTATGGTCCACCGCCAATGAAATCTGGACGAGTGAGGTAGTAGCCTGGTACAGGTACATCGACGACCTCTTCATTGTATGGAGGGTCAATAGATAAGGCAAAGGCATATATACAATATCTCAATACCAATTAAGTGAATTTGCGATTTACAGGGGAAGTTAGTACAGTGGCTGTTAACTATTTGGATTTGAGGGTGCAAGTGCAGGATGGAGATTAACAACTGTACTCTATAGGAAACCAACCGCTGGAAATAGCATGTTACATGCTGCTAGCAACCACCCCTAAACTTAGAGTAGCTTACCCTATGGGAGTTTCTTAGGATAAAACGTAACTGCTCTAGGAAATGTGATTTTGATGAAGCCATCAAGGATAGCTTTGATAGGTTTTTATCTAGAGGATACAACATAGATCTGTTGAAAACTACCCTAAAAAGAGTGGATTTTTTGCAAAGAGATGAATTGATTAAAGCGACACACTCAAGGAGGGATAAAAGTAGTGATCAAGGGAAATTCTGCATGATTACGACGTATTCGGATGATGCAGAGTTTGTAAAGAAAATCATGAGGAGAAATTGGCACATATTAAAAACTGACGTGATCATTGGAATGGATATTCCATCAAGTCCCATGATCACGTTCAGGAAGGCCCGTTCTCTAAAGGACAGCCTGGTTCATAGTTATTTAGACGTGATTTCCCCTAAACAAAGTACATTGAGTGAAATGAGAGGCTTTTACCCGTGTGGGAAGTGTAAGGCCTGTGCCTTTAGCAAAAGAGTACTCAGCTATGAGGTTACAGGAACGAAAATCCGTAGGAAAATTGTTAAATTCATGACCTGTTAAACCACACACTGTGTCTACTGCCTGAGTTGCCCTTGTGGCCTTAGATACATAGGCAGTACGATACACAGTGTTAAAATAAGGATACTAGAGCACATGCGTGCCATAGCGAAAAAGGATTTGAATTATCCTGTCAGCCAGGCACTTCGCTATTAAACATAGAAGTAATAGGGATCTGTTACAATTTACAGCCTTGATCATGTTCCGATGAGTATCAGAGGGAGACAGGAGTACTGAAACTACGGAGATTGGAGTCACGATATATAATCGATTTACAAACTAGGACTCCAAATGGGTTGAATAGCGGGGAAGAATTGGCAGTACATTTAGATATTTAATATGTCCCGAAATGATTGAGAAGATACTATTAAAGTTAATATTTTTTGCTGATTTAATATCAAATGAGACTTACTGGATTCACGGCGTAATTAAATAGAGGAATAGAGGCAATCTCCATTTGGAGATTGCCTTGTGCCGATCCACGGCAAGATTTTGATTAAGAGTGGTAATAAGCGTGTAATTGTTGTAAATAATGATAATGTTTTTAATTTGAATATCAAATGAGAATATGACTACTAGGCAGCAAATTAAATAACTGTATGTATCCACATTAGTTTTGCAGATATGAGATTAGAATCTGCATAAGACACCACTCTGATATGGCGCCCAGTAGAAAGGCGACCAAAATCCTCTTTCAGTCACTATGATTTTGTTTTGTTTTATTTAACACCTTTAAAAATGGCGCTGCGTTACTTTGAGTGCAAACACTGACGAAGGAGTGGTTCAGAAACGCGTTTGTTTGTTTTTAGTGAAATAAAGATCGACTGATTAACGATTCCGCAGTGCTGATATTTCTTTAAAGTCAAAGACATTTTTGGAGCAGGAATTTATAACCACTGAAGCACCGCCGTGTTTTAGGAAGCACCCGCCCTATGAGTGATCCGCAAGAGGGTGCGCAGGAGCTGGATATATATATATATATATATATATATATATATATATATATATATATATATATATATATATATATACCTACTGGATCTCATAACTCAGGCAGAATACAAGTTTCTGAAAAAGGATAAACAAGTGACTCCGGTATTGTATTTAATACCGAAGGTACACAAGAATATTTTGAAACCGCCAAGCAGACCAATAATTTCTGCGATTGGAAGTGTATTTGAGAACACTTCCAGGTTCTTGGATCACTTCCTGCAGGAATATGTGAGGAACCTGTCATCCTATGTGAAGGATACAGGAGACTTCTTAAAGAAAGTGTATGGTGTTATCTGGGAGGAGAACTATATTATGATAACATTAGATGTCTCCTCCCTATACACCAGTATTGCGCATGAGCATGGAGACAGGGCAGTGCGTCACTATTTAAAAACACGCCCCCTCACTTTATTCAGGCATACAGAAATGCTGATCGACATGTTACAATGGTGCCTTAAGAGTAACATTTTTCTATTCGGTAAGGACCTATTTCAACAGCTTCAAGGGACAGCAATGGGCACCTGCTTCGCCCCCAGCTATGCTAATTTGCATATGGGCTGGTGGGAGGAGCAGGTGCTAGCTGCTGATTATGCCGAAGAGATGTCAGATAACGTGGTCCTATGGACCCGTTATATTGACGATCTTTTTATCATTTGGGGGGGCGATGTAGCATCTGTTGAGTCATTTATTGATCGCATTAATATCAATGACTTTATTCTGAAATTTACATCGCATATCAGCAGAGAGTAGGTCCAATTTTTGGATTTGACAGTGTACATTGAGGGTAGAGAGATTAACACCAAAACATTTCGGAAAAAGACGTCAGGGAACACCATTCTCCTCGCCCAAAGTTTCCACCCTCCGAAACTGGTGAACAGCATACCCTATGCTGAAAATCTAAGGATGAAACGTAATTGTAGCTGCCCTAAGCAATTACATCAGGCGCAGGAAGAGCTAGATATGAGATTTAAACAGCGAGGATATAGTCCATTGGTCCTGAAAGCAGCTAGAATTAAAGCAGATGCAAGGCCCAGGGATCAGTTGATTTTTGGGAAACCTGTTGTGAGTAATATGACTGTAGAAATAAAACCACAATTCCATTTTATCACAGGGTACAACATAAGGATGTAAGGTGTATCATGCAAAAGCACTGGCATGTTCTACGTGGAGATATTTTTTTGCGCCAAAAGTTGGGCAGTGGGCCACTTATTACCTTTCGCAAAGCGAGATCATTGCGGCAGGTATTAGTCACCAATATCCCAGGCATTTCACATCAAACAACATGGCTTGGGGAAAGTAGAGGCTTCAGGAAATGCCACAAATGCAAGGCGTGCAAGTATGGAGAGAATACTACTGAGATACCCTTGCCATTTTCTCACAAAAAGTGGCAAATCATGAAGCCTCTAACGTGCAAAAATCAATATGTGGTGTACATATTAAAATGTAGTTGTTTTAAGATATACATAGGTAGTACAATTCTACCAGTGCACCAACGGATCTTACAGCATATTCGAGCTATAAATAACAATGATCAGGCATACCCCATGGCTAGACACTTTCACGAATTTCATGATAACAAGTTGGAAGGTCTAAAGTACTTTGTGATTGATCAAGTTCAACAAAGATTACGAGGGGGGACAGAGAGAGATGCCTGAGACAGCTTGAATCAAGATACATTCTCAGATTTAATAGTAAGATTCCGTATGGTCATAATACTGAAGAAGATTTGCATGTGCACCTGTGAATATGAATTGAAACAGCAACAGTACCCTTATGATGAGATGATGTATATATTAATTGTTTTTAGGTTTTCTTAACTTTGCAGTGTTCTGAAGTTTTAACTATATGTGTCTCATTTTATGGAGAGAATAGCTGATTAAGTTTATGAATTGCTAATTTGCAGCCACTCCATGTAAATATTATTATTTTAATGGTCGCACTTGGGTTTGTAGCACAAAGCACTTTAGTTAGGTTGTGAATAACCTTGTTAATTCCTGAAAGTATAAGGGCACTTGCCCATGACAAGCAGAGAGAAATTAGCCATGGTGGATTGTCCCCTGAGTAATCCTTTGAGTCAGTTTCGCGTTTTATTTTAGAATGTGAAATAATGAGGCGATATTTGCACAAGGCACTATTCACTTTATAAATTAAGCGACATTTGCACACAAAGATTATTGATTACCAATGTTCAGCCCAGAGATGATGGGGTGAGATTACATTGGTCAACAATAAGGCTTTTGCCTAAAGATAGAACGTTGTTTTATTATCTAATTGTTTTAAGTATATTTATTACTTAAATTGTGTAAAACTTACGATATTGCCATGGGTTTTACTTTATTTGCCTGTAATATTGGGTACCGTACGACAAACAATGACTATATGATGATAATATTGATTGCAACTGTCATTTTAAGGGAAACTGTGTTGCACTGTCACTTTAAATTCCATAGTGTGCAATTTTGCTGCGAATGTTGCACTGTCACTTTAAGCATTTCACTACTATAAAAGAGCTAAAAATGGCGGCGGCCTTAGGTTTGAAAAAGACCGCCTGGGCGGTTGAAACGCGTCACCTACACCTATGTGGCCAGAATAAACACTCGTTTGAGCAACCCCGAGCGTGCTGGAGTCTGTGTAAAATTCATACAAACAGACGTTGGAACAAAGAATTTATATATATATATATATATATTCACTGAAAAAACCATAGGTTTTACAGACGTTATAGTTAGAAATTAGCATTTACAAAACCTTTGAAATTCACTGAAAAAACAAAAGGTTTCAGGGGCATTATAGTTAGCTGGACATTTCACTCGTACAAAACCATAGAAATTCCACTGTTATAGTTAGTTCAGCTAACTATTACTCGTGCCCCCGCAATGCACTGCTCATGACGTCACATATTACATCATTCATGACATGGTCAGTGACATCACTGATGACATCATCCAGTGACTGTGTGTTTCTTTAAAGTTTAAATATGTATTATATATATGCCAAGGTGTATTGAAGAATGAGTGGGTGTATAAGTGTCTGGATGGAAGATTTAGTGGGTGCGTGACTGACTGTTTAAGTGAGTGATTACATGTGTTTTACTGAATGCATGGGTTAGTGACAAAACTGTGTGAATGTCTGTATTAGTCTGTCTGTCTGTTGTTGTATAAGCTGCTGCATGGGTTGGTCAGTAGCTACATGAGTGTCCATATGGGTTATCGATTGGTTGCCTGAGTATTTGTATGGGTGCCTGAGTGTGTGTGTGGGTGGGTGGGAGGTATGTGACTCTGTGCATAGATGTTGGAGTGGTTGATTCACTGGGTGTATGGGTTCAAGAGTGCATGTGGAAACAGCTGTATGGGTGGCTGAGTGTGTGTATGGGTGTGTTGGTGAGTGAATGGATGTCTGAGTGGTACATGTCCAAGTAACTACATATGTAAAAGGCAGTGTATGTGAGAGTTGGAGTATATAAATGACTATACGTGAGAGTCAGTGATTGTGATAGTGGCTGTATGGATGAGTTTGTACTTGTATCAGTGATTGTATAAGAGAGTAAGTATGCGTTTGTTTCTGTTTGAATAAGTGATGTGGTGTGTGTATAACTGTATAGGTCAGTAAATGGAAGTGTGATTGATTCTTTGCATGACTGACTAGGTGTGTGAGTAACTCTGGATGAGTGGTGGTGTGTGAGTATCTGTATAGGTGTATGAGTGCATATGATAGTGTTGTATTGATGAGTGACTGCATGTATGAGTGATTGTATGGGTGAATGAGTGGATGTGTGTGGAAATGTCCAGGTAACTATAACGCCCCTGAAACCTATGGTTTTTTCAGTGAATTTCAAAGGTTTTGTAAATGCTAATTTCTAACTATAACGTCTGTAAAACCTATGGTTTTTTCAGTGAATTTCAAAGGTTTTATAAATGCTAATTTCTAACTATAACGTCTGTAAAACCTATGGCTTTTTCAGTGAATTTCAAAGGTTTTATAAATGCTAATTTCTAACTACAATGTCCCTGAAACCTATATTGTTTTTAACTAAATTTTAAAAAGACGTGCATACTTTTTGTAGTGAAAAACTAACTGTAACAGTAGTCTGTTATAAGTTATAATTTAACAATGTTTAAAACTTAATTAGCACTAATTAACATATAAGTGTGGAAAAAGTGTGACGCAGCAGCTATGATACCTGACTTCGAACAACAGCGTTCACAGTTCGATTCCCGGCTCCAGCGGCACGTTAGCCCACCACTATGTCACTGTGGGCAACACCTTGCTTAATCTTTCCGACGCCCCCGAGCGCCGGCACACCTTTCCAGGGGTAGCTGTACGCTTTACAAATGCTCGCATTTTTTAATTTAAAACCATAGTGATGAGAAATATTATCACGTTTTTTTTTCTTCTATTCTGAAAGATCTTTTTTTTTATGTCTTCTATTTAGAATTACGGCAATTAATAAATGTATTTACTCATGAGAATGGAAATGACACGGTTTTCCGGGTAACAGTTTTTAAGCTCTCCAACGTATGTACATATTAAGGACCTTATACGTGTTAGGTTCTAAATCGAAACTTTTTCCGCTTCACATTTTGTAACTTTTCCCAACACGTGCACAAGTTAAACAGTTAAAACGTGAGCATGTGTCAACTGTAAAACGTGACATCTAAATGGGCGGAGCCGCATCTTCCTTCCATAGACTACTCAATAACCAAAAAGTATATAAACCACACCCGTTGATTGATTAGTTTCGTTTTTGCAAGTTATTTACGCGTCTCCATTCAGTGATGCAGGTGCTCTTTTCTAGAGTCGGATTCTTCTTTTGCGGCCACAAAACATAATCCTGAGTTGTAAGTTGTTTGATTATGGCATACTAGATATTTATAATACGTAGCTATTTGTCAATATTTAAACACTTGTATTTAGAAAAAAGTGTTATTGGTTGTTTTTGCCATTTATATGTAACGTCAGCAGCTTGTTTTCAGAAACAGACAGAATACAGCAAACATTGTTCCTGTTCTGGCCTCTTTGAGCTCATATAGTGTGACTTTGTATATTATAATATTGACACTGTACTTGACCTCAGAAGTGTTGGTGACCCGTCGGCGCGAAGACTAAAGATTTATATGTAACGTCAGCAGCTTCTAGTTTGTAGTCTATTTCCCCCTTGAGATCATATAGTGTGAGTATGTATATTATAATAACCACACATTATGATCTCAGAGGAGTTTGTGACCCGTCGGCGCGAAGACTAAAGATTTATATGTAACGTCAGCAGCTTCTGGTTTTTAGTCTATTTCTCCCTTGAGATCATATAGTGTGAGTATGTATATTGTAATATTAACATTTATACTGACCTCAGTGGAGTTTATGACCCGTCGACGCGAAGACTAAAGATTTATATTTAACGTCAGCACCTTCTCGTTCTTACTCTGTTTCTTCCTTGGGATCATATACTGTGAATATGTATATTATAATATTAACAGTCATTGTGATCTCAGAGCACTTTATGACCCGTTGGCGCGAAGATGAAAGATTTCGAAGTCCCGGAGAAAAGAAGCTCTGAACATAGTCATCGCTGGAAAGTATTTCGTTATTGATCTTGTTTTGTATTGATGACTTCATTTTCATTTTCCTTTTTGTGTGCCATCAGTGACACTGTGTATATTGTAAGAGTGTGATATTTCCACACAACAGGAATTGGAGATTTGTCGCCGCCAGGAGTAAACCATCTGAAATACAGTTTACTGACCTTTATAACTTACTTGATCAGATATTTTTACAGTGACAATATTTTTGGAAATTGCAGTTTAAAAAAAAATAGTTCCCATAGATACTTTCTTAGTGAATCCCTTTGATAAACCCTACATTTCTGAATGTTTTTTTGCTATTTCTATTTTTGTCTGTTGCGGTTCCTATTCACCTTCTCCCTATAGAATATATACGACCAGCAGTGTATATTATTATACTACTATCCTATATATTCTTAAAGGAGTACGTGATTTGTTTGCGGAGCAGTGAGCGACCTCTAAGCACTACGACCGAACTTTCCCGAATTCTACAGAATAGAAATTATAAAAAATGATAAAGCGTACATTTCTATGTAATATAAAGTGATTTGTGTTTAACTGTTTTTTACTTGTTATTGTTCTTGTGACCTGAGATGATGTAGTGCGGGAGTGTTTCTTGTAGCACTTCTTTTCTACTTTATCTAAAAGTAACTCATGCCCTCTTATATTATCAAGAATATGGGGCAACACTTTTACAAACTATAGCAGAAAAAAAAGGGAGGGTGTGCCCACGCTTAAGGGATATTTTATGAATTGCGTTTTTATTTGTCACCCCTTTGATATATACAGCTTCAGTTTCCGAAGAAAGTATATTTGTAATTGCTTAATAAAAACTATTTCAAACCTAGACTGAAATTTTTGCTGCGCAACCACAGCTCCCCGTCAGAAAAGTAAACACCACATTATAACTAAACAGTGCTCCTGGGAAGTATCCCACCCGCAAACTTAATAAAAAGAAGACCGCAACACACTTTGTTATTTTCCCGCCGTGATTTGTACACCCCACGCCAATTATATAAATGGCCCTTAAAATATATAAAAAACAATTTTTACCTTCACAATCCCTCTCCACCACCTTGTGACCACTGTACAGAGTTAATAGTGTTCCTACCCTCCCCGCTACTACTTTCTTTTCCCGTACTCCATTGAAGTGCGTCACAAAATGGTTCACAACAGTGAACCGTTCCCAGCCAATAATGAGCAAACTTGTACTCGGAACACTTTAGCCAATAAAATGTCCATGGTGTTCCGCAGAGGGGGAGGGAATCGCTGCCAACACTTCTACTTTCAATGGTTTACAGCCAATGAACATTAAGCTTGGGAAGGTCCTGCTTGGAACACGTTACCCAATCAGATGTCCCTGATGCTCCGCGGAGGGGGAGGGAATGGCTGGCAACACTTCTACTTTCAAAGGTTTACAACCAATGAACATTAAGCTTGGGAACGTCCTGCTTGGAACACATCAGCCAATCAGATGTTCCTGCTACTCCGCGGACGGGGAGGAAATGGCTGGCAACACTTCTACTTTCAATGGTTCGCAGCCAATGAACATTGAGCTCGTTGTTGGAACACCTCAGCCAATTAAACGTTAATTTTGTTCCAGACACACGAACAGAACACGCCCTCCCACATAATATTAAATTTCGTCTAAGAAAGTGACACTGTCCGTGATAAAAGTGAACACCGCATTATAAGTAAACATTACTGCGCATTATATTAAAGGAAGGCTGCAATACGGCGCATTGTTATTTTCCCGATATGATTTACACAGCCTACTGAACATTGCCGCAATACCGCACATTCACACTACCTGTGTGTGCACCCTACACACTGCTTGCCGCAATACGGCGCATTGTTTTCCCGACGGGATTTCCAGAGCCTACGCAACCTTGCCGCAATACCGCGCACCGTTGTTCTGCGGACGTGATTTCCACGGCCTACGCAACATTCAAACTCCCTGCCTCTGCACCGTACAGACTGCTTAAACTAAGACCACAGTGTTCCTACTATACCCTCTTATACAATTTTTCTCTTTTGTTTCGCCCTACGCCTTTCAACTCAGTCACAAAATGGCTGCCAACACTTCCTAGTTTCAACAGTTCGCAACCAATGAGCCGCACGCTCGTGCTCGTAACGCCTCAGCCAATCAGATGTCAGAATTCTCAAATATCGATATCTGTAAATTTTGATATTTCTCTAAAACTACTGAACGGACTTACCCCATTTAAACAAAAGCGTGCTTTCTGGACCAAGACCTTTTTCCCTGCCAAATTTGGCGTAATTCCGTTCAGCAGTTTGACCTGTAGCCTTGTCTAAAGTTTCCTATGGAAATTGCATGGAGAAAACACGTTTTGGGACCACCCTTTTTTCTCATCCCCCCCTTCACGAATCACCCCCAAACTTTCAGGATAGGAGCTCACCTGAAAAGAGGAACTTTTTAGAATATTTCATAAAGATTCGTCAAACGACGCCAAAGTTATAAGCACATCAAAAAATGCTTTTCCTATGGAAACTATGTTCTAACTATAACTATCTACTGGCGACCGCCAGTAGATAATATATATATATATATATATATATATATATATATATATATATATATATATATATATATATATATATATATATATATATATATATATATATATATATATATATCCATCCAAAAGGTTGCACCTGTGAGTCCGGCCTACCCGGAGTGTTGCCTTCTAAACAGGAGGGCTGCAGCAGGTAAGTCGTTAGCTTTCATTACAGTTCCTGGCTCTACGCGTTTCAAGCTCTCGCTCTTGTTCACGAGCCCATTCAAACAGGAAAACAGCTCCTAGTTAATTTGGACACCTGCTCAATATATCAAAGTCCCGCCCCAATGGGCGTCTCTTTATTCAAATGCTAATGATGCATTGTGGTTTTTGCAGTCCCAAATTACTGTAATAATACCCCAGTGGGTGGTGCCGTCATCGTGTAATCAATAAAATTCGTAAAACCACAGTGGGTAAATGGAAGTTCACTAAACATAGTCTGTTGCCGTACTAATGCACCTCCGTTAGAACACTCCGCTCCTTCAGTAATGGTGTCCGACTCTTCCGACACCAAGGATCCGCTTCCATGCGGCGGGCCATTCTCGCGGCTGGACATAGCCGCTACGAATCCATCCAAAGGTTGCCCCTGTGAGTCCGGCCTACCCGGAGTGTTGCCTTCTAAACAGGAGGGCTGCAGCAGGTAAGTCGTTAGCTTTCATTACAGTTCCTGGCTCTACGCGTTTCAAGCTCTCGCTCTTGTTCACGAGCCCATTCAAACAGGAAAACAGCTCCTAGTTAATTTGGACACCTGCTCAATTTATCAAAGTCCTGCCCCAATGGGCGTCTCTTTATTCAAATGCTAATGATGCATTGTAGTTTTTGCAATCCCAAATTACTATAATAATACGCCAGTGGGTGGTGCCGTCATCGTGTAATCAATAAAATTCTTAAAACCACAGTGGGTAAATGGAAGTTCACTAAACATAGTCTGTTGCCGTACTAATGCACCTCCGTTAGAACACTCCGCTCCTTCAGTAATGGTGTCCGACTCTTCTGACATCAAGGATCCGCTTCCATGCGGCGGGCCATTCTCGCGGCTGGACATAGCCGCTACCAATCCATCAAAAAGGTTGCCCCTGTGAGTCCGGCCTACCCGGAGTGTTGCCTTCTAAACAGGGGGGCTGCAGCAGGTAAGTCGTTAGCTTTCATTACAGTTCCTGGCTCTACGCGTTTCAAGCTCTCGCTCTTGTTCACGAGCCCATTCAAACAGGAAAACAGCTCCTATTTAATTTGGACACCTGTTCAATTTATCAAAGTACCGCCCCAATGGGCGTCTCTTTATTCAAATGCTAATGATGCATTGTAGTTTTTGCAGTCCCAAATTACTATAATAATACCCCAGTGGGTGGTGCCGTCGTCGTGTAATCAATAAAATTCTTAAAACCACAGTGGGTAAATGGAAGTTCACTAAACATAGTCTGTTGCCATATTAATGCACCTCCGTTAAAACACTCCGCTCCTTCAGTAATGGTGTCCGACTCTTCCGACACCAAGGATCCGCTTCCATGCGGCTGGCCATTCTCGCGGCTGGACATAGCCGCTACGAATCCATCAAAAAGGTTGCCCCTGTGAGTCTGGCCTACCCGGAGTGTTGCCTTCTAAACAGGAGGGCTGCAGCAGGTAAGTCGTTAGCTTTCATTGCAGCCCTCCTGTTTAGAAGGCAACACTCCGGGTAGGCCGGACTCACAGGGGCAGCCTCTGGATGGATTCGTAGCGGCTATGTCCAGCCGCGAGATGGCCCGCCGCATGGAAGCGGATCCTTGGTATCGGAAGAGTCGGACACCATTACTGAAGGAGCGGAGTGTTCTAACGGAGAGTGCATTAGTACGGCAACAGACTATGTTTAGTGAACTTCCATTTACCCACTGTGGTTTTAAGAATTTTATTGATTACACAGCGATGGCACCACCCACTGGGGTATTATTACAGTAATTTGGGACTGCAAAAACCAAAATGCATCATTAGCATTTGAATAAAGAGACGCCCATTGGGGCGGGACTTTGATAAATTGAGCAGGTGTCCAAATTAACTAGAAGCTGTTTTCCTGTTTGAATGGGCTCGTGAACAAGAGCGAGAGCTTGAAACGCGTAGAGCCTGGAACTGTAATGAAAGCTAACGACTTACCTGCTGCAGCCCTCATGTTTAGAAGGCAACACTCCGGGTAGGCCGGACTCACAGGGGCAACCTTTTTGATGGATTTTTAGCGGCTATGTCCAGCCGCGAGAATGGCCCGCCACATGGAAGCGGATCCTTGGTGTCGGAAGAGTCGGACACCATTACTGAAGGAGTGGAGTGTTCAACGGAGGTGCATTAGTACGGCAACAGACTATGTTTAGTGAACTTCCATTTACCCACTGTGGTTTTAAGAATTTTATTGATTACATGACGATGGCACCACCCACTGGGGTATTATTATAGTAATTTGGCACTGCAAAAACTACAATGCATCATTAGCATTTGAATAAAGAGACGCCCATTGGGGCGGGACTTTGATAAATTGAGCAGGTGTCCAAATTAACTAGGAGCTGTTTTCCTGTTTGAATGGGCTCGTGAACAAGAGCGAGAGCTTGAAACGCGTAGAGCCAGGAACTGTAATGAAAGCTAACGACTTACCTGCTGCAGCCCTCCTGTTTAGAAGGCAACACTCCGGGTAGGCCGGACTCACAGGGGCAACCTTTTGGATGGATTCGTAGCGGCTATGTCCAGCCGCGAGAATGGCCCGCCGCATGGAAGCGGATCCTTGGTGTCGGAAGAGTCGGACACCATTACTGAAGGAGCGGAGTGTTCTAACGGAGGTGCATTAGTACGGCAACAGACTATGTTTAGTGAACTTCCATTTACCCACTGTGGTTTTAAGAATTTTTTGATTACACGACGACGGCACTACCCACTGGGGTATTATTATAGTAATTTGGGACTGCAAAAACTACAATGCATCATTAGCATTTGAATAAAGAGACGCCCATTGGGGCGGTACTTTGGTAAATTGAGCAGGTGTCCAAATTAAATAGGAGCTGTTTTCCTGTTTGAATGGGCTCGTGAACAAGAGCGAGAGCTTGAAACGCGTAGAGCCAGGAACTGTAATGAAAGCTAACGACTTACCTGCTGCAGCCCTCCTGTTTAGAAGGCAACACTCCGGGTAGGCCGGACTCACAGAGGCAACCTTTTGGATGGATTCGTAGTGGCTATGTCCAGCCGCAACAATGGCCCACCGCATGGAAGCGGATCCTTGGTATTGGAAGACTCGGACACCATTACTAAAGGAGCGGAGTGTTCTAACGGAGGTGCATTAGTACGGCAACAGACTATGTTTAGTGAACTTCCATTTACCCACTGGGTTTTAAGAATTTTATTGATTACACGATGACGGCACCACCCACTGGGGTATTATTACAGTAATTTGGGACTGCAAAAACTACAATGCATCATTAGCATTTGAATAAAGAGACGCCCATTGGGGCGAGACTTTGATAAATTGAGCAGGTGTCCAAATTAACTAGGAGCTGTTTTCCTGTTTGAATGGGCTCGTGAACAAGAGCGAGAGCTTGAAACGCGTAGAGCCAGGAACTGTAATGAAAGCTAACAACTTACCTGCTGCAGCCCTCCTGTTTAGAAGGCAACACTCCGGGTAGGCCGGACTCAGAGGGGCAACCTTTTGGATGGATTCGTAGCGGCTATGTCCAGCCACGAGAATGGCCCGCCGCATGGAAGCGGATCCTTGGTGTCGGAAGAGTCGGGCACCATTACTGAAGGAGCGGAGTGTTCTAATGGAGGTGCATTAGTACGGCAACAGACTATGTTTAGTGAACTTCCATTTACCCACCGTGGTTTTAAGAATTTTATTGATTACACGACGACGGCACCACCCACTGGGGTATTATTACAGTAATTTGGGACTGCAAAAACCACAATGCATCATTAGCATTTGAATAAAGAGACGCCCATTGGGGCGGGACTTTGATAAATTGAGCAGGTGTCCAAATTAACTAGGAGCTGTTTTCCTGTTTGAATGGGCTCGTGAACAAGAGCGAGAGCTTGAAACGCGTAGAGCCAGGAACTGTAATGAAAGCTAACGACTTACCTGCTGCAGCCCTCCTGTTTAGAAGGCAACACTCCGGGTAGGCCGGACTCACAGGGGCAACCTTTTGGATGGATTCGTAGCGGCTATGTCCAGCCGCGAGAATGGCCCGCCGCATGGAAGCGGATCCTTGGTGTCGGAAGAGTCGGACACCATTACTGAAGGAGCGGAGTGTTCTAACGGAGGTGCATTAGTACGGCAACAGACTATGTTTAGTGAACTTCCATTTACCCACTGTGGTTTTAAGAATTTTATTGATTACACGACGACGGCACCACCCACTGGGGTATTATTACAGTAATTTGGGACTGCAAAAACCACAATGCATCATTAGCATTTGAATAAAGAGACGCCCATTGGGGCGGGACTTTGATAAATTGAGCAGGTGTCCAAATTAACTAGGAGCTGTTTTCCTGTTTGAATGGGCTCGTGAACAAGAGCGACAGCTTGAAACGCGTAGAGCCAGGAACTGTAATGAAAGCTAACGACTTACCTGCTGCAGCCCTCCTGTTTAGAAGGCAACACTCCGGGTAGGCCGGGCTCACAGGGTCAACCTTTTGGATGGATATATATATATATATATATTACTTACTGGCGGTCGCCAGTAGGTAGTTATAGTTAGGACCTAGTTTCCATAGGAAAAGCGTTTTTTGTTTTCCCAATAACTTTGGCGCCGGTCAGCTCCTGTCTTGAAAGTTTCGGGGTGATTTGTCAAGCGGGGGCCTAGAAAAACGGGGGGTCCCAAAACGCGTTTTCCCCCAGTTATTTTCCATAGGAAACTTTAGACAAAGCTACAGCCCGAACTGCTGAACGGAATTACACCAAATTTGGCAAAAAGGTAGGTCTTGGTTCAGAAAGAGTCCTTTTTGTTAAATGGTGTAAATCCGTTCAGTAGTTCCTGAGAAATTAGAAAAATAAAAAGTTTTGATATCTAGGGCAGCGGTGGGTTCGCGAACCCTCCCGAGCACGAGCTTCACTGTGATTGGCTGCCAACACTCCAAACCAGGAAGTGTTGGCAGCCATCTTGTGACTCGGTAGAACCGAGCCACAAGAAAACAGTGACAAAAATGTTTAAAAACAAGAAAAGGGGGCAGGGTAGAAACACCCTGACCCCCTAGGCCTGCTCAGGGGGTCCCACAAGGACCCCCAGGGCCAAAAAAAGCATTTTCTTTTTATAATTTCGGCGGAATTCGCGTTGGGGTCGCGAATCCGGACGAAATTATAAAAAAAAATGAAGTGCGGGCTCCCGCGCTTCATTTAAATGAGGCCCTCGGGTGGGCCAGGTCCCGGGGGCATTGCCAAATTAATAATAGCAGGGGCCCGCGGGGGCCCCCGCAGCCCCGGGGACCGCCACCTCCCCGGGGCTGTGAAAAAATGTGTGGGGGGTCCCAATTCCCCCCACGCTGCCCCGGGGACCGCCACCTCCCCGGGGCTTTAATAAACAACCGCATGGGGCACGCGGCCCCCCCTGCAGCCCCGGGGACCGCCACCTCCCCGGGGCTGATAAAAAAAATGCGTGGGGGGTCCCAATCCCCCCCACACGTCCCAGGGACCCTCAGGATTCAAGGTGACTTAATCCCCCAACTTAAAACGCGCCATGGGGCGCGTTTGCACAGTGGTGAAGGAAGGGGGCGGGGCCTGATGTGACATGTGTGCAAACATGTCCTGTGGCGTGTTTTAAGTTGGGGGATTAAGTCCCCTTGAATCCTGAGGGTCCCTGGGGGCCAACTAGCCCACCAGGTACCTCCAGTAAGTGCCACAGAGTTGCGTTGCAGAGAGGTGTAAAAAGGGGCGTGGCCTCGGACCACCTCTCTGCAACGCAGCCGTGTGGCGCTTACTGGAGGTTCATGGTGGGCTAGTTGGCCCCCAGGGACCCTCAGGATTCAAGGGGACTTAATCCCCCAACTTAAAACACGCCGCGGGGCGCGTTTGCACAGTGGTGAAGGGAGGGGGCGGGGCCTGATGTGACATGTGTGCAAACACGTCCTGTGGCGTGTTTTAAGTTGGGGGATTAAGTCCCCTTGAATCCTGAGGGTCCCTTGGGTCCAACTAGCCCACCAGGTACCTCCAGTAAGCGCCCATGAGCTGCGTTGCAGAGAGGTGTAAAAAGGGGCGTGGCCTTGGACAACCTTTCTGCAATACAATAATGGGTGGTCCCAGTAAAGGTACATTAAACAGTGTGCTTAGGGTAGACAAAGGTTAACAGACTCAAAGACAATTGTTTGAATACTGAAACAGTGTTATTTAATCACACTGAACACATAATGATTGCAAAAACAATTTAAAAGCTGAAAGTGCCCATAGGAAAAAAGGGGGGGGGGAGAAGAAGTGGGGAAGAGTCGGTGATTTGAGTGAGGGTAACGGGGTACGTGTAGTTAGAGTATCGTGCACATCACATTATTCTAATTTGATGGCGCATCATTTAGCCGAAAGCTTCACAATTCCATAAATAATATATTATACAGCCATGTATAAGAAACAACAAAACACAGTAAGACAATTACTGTTGATTATACTGGCAACATATAAAGTGTCGACATTTCGACCCCAAAGCTAGTGTAGGTCCTTGAAATCCTTACAAAGGGGGTCTTCCTCAGGACTGTGGTGAAAGGGGAGGGGGGCACCATGGACAGCCCCACACGGGGAGGCTGGTGGAACATGTAGGGCTTGTGGGCGCCAAACAAAGGAGAGCGGAAAACCGCACTTGAAAGGTGAATCAATGTGATTATGTCCCTTCCAAAATATTCGCTTGAACGAGAACCAGATTTCTTGGTTTAGTCAAACAGTATTTAATCTGTCAATAACATGAATTGCAGAGTCAATCCCTGTGCCACCCAATCGCTGAGACGGGAATGCCGTGAAAGCGACTGGCGGTACCGCGGTGCAAAGTCGCTACTCGCAAGGTGTTTCGGAGGCCACGCTCACCTTTCTCCACCACTCTGGAAACGCGACTGGTATGTTATAGTTAGAAATTAGCATTTAAAAAACCTTTGAAATTCACTGAAAAAACCATAGGTTTCAGGGACGTTATAGTTAGAAATTAGCATTTAAAAAACCTTTGAAATTCACTGAAAAAAACATAGGTTTCAGGCACGTTATAGTTAGAAATTAGCATTTAAAAAACCTTAGAAATTCACTGAAAAAACCATAGGTTTCAGGGACGTTATAGTTAGTTGGACATTTCTCTTGTAAAAAACCATAGAAATTCCCCTGTTATAGTTAGTTCAGCTAACTATAACTCGCGCCCCCGCAATGCACTGCTGTTGACGTCACATATTACATCACTCATGACATGGTCAGTGACATCACTGATGGCATCACTGATGACATCTCAAATGACATCACTGATGTCACTGACCATGTCATGAGTGATGTAATATGTGACGTCATCAGCAGTGCATTGAGGGGGGCGCAAGTTATAGTTAGCTCAACAAACTATAACGGCCGAATTTCTCTGGTTTTGCACGAGTGAAATGTCCAACTAACTATAACATCCCTGAAACCTGTGTTTTTTTTAGTGAATATATATATATATATATATATATATATATATATATATATATATATATATATATATATATATATAGGGCCTGACAGCTATCCACGGGAGAAGATAACAACCCCACACCCTCCAGCCAACAACCTGACCATAGAGGATATCAACATCCTACAAGTATTAGTTAATCTCGGCGTGACCGGAGATGAGGAAGTCCACACACAGGGTGATGTGATAGATGTTTTTGACCCCAACTATGTAGCTATTGTTAGATCAAGATTTGGAATCGAGACAAGGGGCAACGAGGAAACTGACTTCAGGGCTCCATCCAGATATTTGCCACAGCTCCCGAGAGACAATATTGATGTCTTCACGGAAGTAGTGGCAAATGACATCCTCACGTTGTCTAGAAAAACAGCTCCTAAACATAATCTCAGCCAAACACAGTGGGATTTGTTGAAAACCCTACAAAAAGATCAGACCATTGTGATAAAACCCTCGGACAAGGGGGGTAACATCGTCCTCATGAATAGAGAATACTATGTCAGGGAGGGGTTGAGACAACTTAGGAACACTGCTTGTTATACCAGGACTGACAGGGAGTACCTGAGAAACATACATTCCACGTATAACGACAAGTTGCAGTCTTGGTATGACCACCACCTTCTGAATTGGGACGAGTTACAGTTCCTTAAGAACGATACTCCTACCATCCCCACACTATACTTACTTCCGAAGGTGCACAAGGACCGCAACAACCCGCCGGGACGTCCAATAGTTTCATCTAAGAACAGCATCTTTGAAAACACATCTATATACATAGATCACTTTCTTGCACACTTTGTCCAAAACCTTAACTCATACATCAGAGACACAACAGATTTTATCCAAAAAACATACAGTTTGTGTTGGAAAGAGGAATGTTGGCTAGTGTGCCTGGACGTAGAGAGCCTCTACACTAGTATCAGACATGAGGATGGCATCAATGCATGTAAATATTTTTTGAGGAACAGAAATGCCAACGTCCTTGAGCACACACAAATGCTCATTGAAATGATGGAGACTTGTCTTAAGGAGAACATTTTTATGATTGAGAACACCCTGTACAGACAGATACAAGGGACTGCCATGGGGACCTGCTTCGTCCCAAGCTACGCCAATTTACTGGTGGGCTGGTGGGAGGAGCAGGTCCTCTGGGGCACTGACATGAATGAATGGACTAGCAAGATCAGCGTCTGGCTACAATATATTGACAATGTCTTCTTTGTTTGGGAAGGCAGTGAGAGGGATTTGTTGATCCTACTTGATAAACTCAACGTCAATAATCTTAATCTGAAGTTCACACAACAGTATAGCAGGGAACAAGTAGACTTTCTTGATATTAGACTCACACTCAAGGAAGGTACCCTACACACAGAACTTTTTAGGAAGGATACAGCCGGCAACTCGATCCTGCATGGCAACAGCTGCCACCCTCCCAGATTTCGCTGGAGTATCCCTTACAGTGAACTACTGCGGGCCAAAATAAACAGCAGCACTGAGATTAGCTACACACGTACCAAAAAAGAGATGATTGAACGACTGGCAGCCAGGAACTACCCCAGAAATGCCCTGAAAAAAAACATAGAGATGGCAGACCTCAAGACTAGGGAACAGACACTCACTCAAAAACCCAAGAAGAAACCAGCTCCTACCAATGAACCTATCAGGTTCATTACCAAATTCTCCAACCAAGTGAGTACCCTTAGAAAAATCTTGACCAGTAGGTGGGCGATTCTGACACAAGAAACTAGCCTGAGGGAAATGATAGGCAAAACACCCAACATCACTTTTGGGAGTACTTTATCCATCAGGGATATGTTGGTACACAGCAACTTGGCACCAAGTGGCTCCACCTGGCTACAACACAGCAGAGGGTTCAAGAAGTGTGGCCACTGCAAAGCCTGTAAACATAGCTCCAATGTCTCTGAAATCTATCTCAAACAAACAAGGAAGAGGTACCAGATAACCAAATTGATTACATGCAAAACAGATTTTGTTGTCTACGCAATCACATGTCCCTGTGACATGTGGTACATTGGCTCAACGACTTTCCCTGTACAGGAAAGAATCCTAGAACACTGGAGGGCGATCACTAATCATGACCTAGCATACAATACATCAAAACACTTCAGAGAACATCACAAAGGGGATTGGACTAAAGCTAGATTTTTTGGAATCGACACTGTACCCAGACACCCAAGAGGCGGGGACAGGGTATCTGCGCTACGCAGGTTAGAATCCAGATATATTTTACAAGCTGGTTGCCTTTTCCCCTTCGGAATGAACAGTGATGAAGAAATGCACACCCACTTAGGAAAGTAGGCTGCTTCCCGATGAACCCTGAAATCTGGATCTGACATATTCCCCATGGGAATTATTTTATTTTAATTATCACTGTGTTTTTTCTGTGCATGCCCGCTTGTGGGATGATTGTAGAGCAATGGGAGCTTTTCCGTGCTGTGTATAAAGGGATATTACTGAATGTAAAATACTAATACTGTTGTGTTGTTCTTTTCTTCTCTGCAGAAAATTTGAATTTGACATGGAACTGTCTGCCTTACCAGTCACTAACAGGGAGTTAAAACACACGAAGGAGGCTATCCCCAGGCGGAAACACCTTGACTTCTTACTAGTTAGCCAACAGTTTACGGCTATACCTTTACTCAATGGGTTTATCATGTGGTAGGCACTATGCCTGAATTTACTCTGTTTTACTTTGCCTGGATTGATTTTGTCCCACCTTATACTCCCGTATTCTGATAGCCAATCTGTGTGACAATTCCATATTCTCATTACTGCTGCAAATATATCAGATATATTGGGGTATTATACCTTGATTAAGTGTTGATCTACGGTTTAACACACAACTTTCAAATACAATTGTGACGATTACACTCCCCCCTCAAGCATACACAATCACTTATATTATGTTGTGTGTTTACTTTGATTTCCTTTAACACTTGTCACATTGTGCAGATGGCATAAAGTTATCTAAATTTGAATACTGAAGAAAGTGACTGTAACTTTACTTGTTTGTATTTCCTTTATGTCTATATGTCTTGCCTGACAGCCATTTGCATAAAAGATGATCAGTTGGTTTCAAGGTTATGTGACCAAGACCGAGTGAGGTCGAAACGCGTCTTTTGTTTTACTTGCTGAATAAACGCTAAATTTGCCAAAAAAACGAGCCTGTGTGGAGTGGCTGGAATTCTTTTACACATCCAGTAAAAGGACATCAATGCAATATATATATATATATATATATATATATATATATATATATATATATATATATATATATATTGGAGTTTGAATGGGCATGGTTTACTATTTAAACTCCAATTTAAGCAGCAGTAGGGAAAGTGTTGGACTTTGGAGGGGTCAGATTTACTATTTAAACCCTCCAACAGTAGGAAAAAATTATTTTGGAAAGGTCATGTTTACTAATCCCACTCCAATGCAAGCAACAGTAGTGAAAGTTTTGGATCATGGAAGAATAATATTCACTATTCCCATTCCCACCTGTGCAACAGTAGGGAAAGCGTTAGACTTTGGAGGAGTCAGATTTACTGTTCCTATTTCAATGTAAGTAACAGTCGCAAAAGTGTTGGATTTTGAAGGGGCTACATTTAATTCCCACTCCAAAAACGAAACAAAAACTGAATATAGATAAAATAAGTAAACATAAAATATATTTCAACAAATATGTAAAAAATATATATTTTAACATAATATAATTTATATAAGTAATTAAAACCTAAAATTAATAAATGAATGCTTTAAATTATAAACAAAATTATATTAAAGCATTTTACCAATTGAAACAATAAAAAAAAGATTTAATACACTTCCCATCGTATTACGCACAACTGCAACACCCCAAAAACATAATAAAATAATACTACAAAAAAATTAACAATACACATTCATTTAAAAAATAATGTTATACATTAAATTATTACCTAGGAAATCAAAAACCTAATATAATTAATAAACTAAATTTTAAAAGCAATTAAATAATTTACAAAATCCTTTATCAAATTAACCATGTAACAATTAGAAACAATCAGTATTTTTTAATTGTCTATTAAATGATTTTAAAAAAATTGTATACAAAATTAATAATCAAACTAACTTATTGATATTATAAATTAAAAGACTGATAAACAATTACCAAAATAAAAAGTAAAACACTTCTCACCCTATTCCACTACAAAACCAACTTCCGGCTAACAAATTAAAGCATTCAAATAAAATAAAAAATCTTTAAATATGTTACCTAATAAAACCCTACACTAAAAATAATGACATATACCTTATATTAAATTAATAACTTTTAACAAAATCAAATAAAACACAACAAAATAATAAAAAAAACAATATTTTATGCAACTGTATAAAAAAATACTTAATAAACAATATTCTTGCCTGCAGTATTCTGCCACACAAAATTTTGAATCAATCGATATTTTTGAAACAACGTCACACACCTATTAGAGTCCTCCAATTAGCCAGCAGTATTTAACTAATCTCTTCAGTTATTCCGTGCCTGTTCAGATGTTGATGGACAGGACCCATAGCAAATATGTCTTATGAGAGTGTAAAAGTATTAAGCTACAGTTGGATGCCGGCTGCTGAGTGTTATGGTATTAGCATTAGTGTGGGCCAGAAGAGTTATAGATGAATTTACATTACTATGTAATACTCGGACTAACAGTTATATATGAATTAATATTACTATTTTATACTCATGGTGCCCATAGGTCAACCCTTCTTTCTTACAGCAATATAGAAAGCAGTGTGCTGAATGTGAAATTCCATATCTGTAGGGTATAATCTGTACATTGTACTTGAAAGTGCAATTATCTTTACAGATTTCAACCCGGAGATGTGGAATGAAGTAGCTATCTTGAAAATAGCCATCTTTTCAACACTCTTCTGAAGTGTCTATGCCCATAAATGTCTGGTAGTGAGTGCCAGAGCTTGGTGTCTTGTACTGAGAGAGCATTGACTTCTATGGATTTCCTATGCTAAGGTGACATGAATGTAAGTGGTGAAAGCCTGGAGCGCAGTGTCCTGTTTTGTTTGTATTGCTTGAAATTAATTTGTAGGTATAGTGGTCCTTTTCCTTGGGAGGCTCTGTGGACAATGCAGAGTGCCTTTAACATTTCCCTTTTTGCTGTAGGTTGCCAGTGTAGTGGTTGTAGGATTGAGTCATGCGTTCTCTTGGGTGAAGGAGAAGGAGTCTTGCTGCAGCCTTTTGTATTAGTTGTATTTTGTGTATGATGAATGTGGGTGTGCCAAGGTACAGGCTGTTGGCATAGTCAAGCTTGCAGATTACAAGTGTGAGGATAGCTTACAGTTTTAGTTGGTATCCAAGGAATTGGAAAATGTGATACAGTGTTTTCATTGTGTAGAAGGCATTCTTTTTGATGTGACGTGATATTAAAGATAAGTCTGAATCCAAGATTACCCCTAGGATTTTGACTGGTGCCTAATATGCCAGCAAAATATCCAGCAATTGAAGGCTACAAAAATATATCATGCTGTATATAACAGTGTAATGCAGGAGAAAAATTATACGACTGTCCTTTTGTTTACTGAGCAAAATACAAAAAGGCTGTGGATTATACCACATTGGAATGACAAACTATTCTAAATTGTTTTAAGGACTTGCGATTCCATTTCAACAACACTAGTTCAAATGAGCAACGCTAGTCTCCATTTCAAATATTACTACAATCTCAGGCCTACCAACCTTAAGAAAAAAATCACTGTGTAAGAAGGGGGCATGGCCTTGGAGGGGGCAGGGCCCAGAACTACCCAGGAGGCACTTCTGCGCCCTCCTCCACCCAACCCCCTCCTCCTAAAAACAAGCCTGCTGAGGCTGGTGCCTATGTCCTGGGGTGTTCTCACACTCATAATGGAAATTGGCTTTTAAAAGCCTCCAAAAACAAAACAAAAACAAGCTGGAAATCCACTCTTTGCAGTGGTTTCCAGCTTTTTTCCCCTGCCACCATGAGATATCGGCTCCTCATCGAGCGACTGTGTGAAGGGAGCAGATATCGTGTGACACACGGTGACACCGTATGAGTTGGCAGGTCTGCAATCTTCATATTCTCTAAATGCAGCAACATCACCATGCTCCAAACTCCACCCACACATAAAAATGTGGATATTCTCTTAGAGTGGATACATCAGGAAGTCTATCAAGTGAAAAACGGGCAGGGAACTAATATTTTTAATAATTGTAGGTATTGTTTTATCTTTCAAAGCTAAAAATCTCCTATGAAACCCACAAAAGAACACAATGGATTTCTGCAAGCAGCTTCATTGCACCATGAGTTTTCATGCAGAGGTGAACAGGAATGTTCCGTGCTGAGGTGTACAGGAATGTTTCAGACATCACAGGAACACTGAAGCTATCTAACACGTGTCAGCAGTAACTGTACGGCACCATCTTTTATGCATTTATTGTATATTTGCAGTTTTTTATAGCACTAATTCTAGCCCAAGGGAAATGAAGCGCTTTAGCATTTTACATGAACACCAGAATAGATTACACAAGGTCAGATTCATATTTTTTTAGGCATAGGGAGGAGATTAGGTGACTTTGTCTAGAATCAGAGGATGTTGAACCTATGCCGGACTCGAGTCTGGTTCCCCAGTTCCAAAGTCGGCAGCTCTGGCCATTAGGCCACATAATCTGCCTGAACAGATGGGGAAGTGCAATATGTGACTATCTCCAATGCTGACCTCATGCAATTGCTGTATTTATCAGCGGAAAACAGGCTTTTCAAATGGCATTGAGGTCGAAAAGTGACATGGTCTACTCACAGCTACCATGATGTGTTTCAGTGTTTTGATCGACGCAATACTTTTATTTATGTGTGGGCCTATCGGATTGCACAACATGGACTTTTCTTGCCATAGATCTGGCGAGGCCCACAGCTAATATCAGAAGTGGAAATCCTACATACAAGGAGGAAAATATGCAATTTTTCCACTCTGTCCTCAGATTTCTACTTTGCCTCTTTTCTTTCTATTTGCAACGAATGTTTACATGTTTTGACCTTCACAGGCACACATCAATTACAGTGCGATTAGCTCTTGTTCATATAATCGACCAATATTTTCTTAATTACAAATTGTGCCTTAATTGTCTCTATGCGATGTATATCCAATTCTGAATATAAACACGTAGGTATACATATTATATCGGAATCTACTTTTGACATTTGTTCCTGTACTTGTAACTCTTCTTGCAAAACTTTCCATACAAAATACTAAAAGTTGAAAGGAAGCAGATGGCGTGGAGGACAGGGGGGGGAGCGGAAAATCTGGCATTTGGAATATTCAGCTTTTTTGTTGATGTATTATCTACACATGCTGTGTACATCACCTGCCACGTCACGCCTCATAAACATTTAAACTCCATTCTGCACAACTCTGTATCTAAATTGGCACCAATCGAGTTCTTGCAATATTAAAACAAAACAATGTACTTAAACATTTCCTGGGTGCAGGGGCATAGCTACCATTGGTGCAGCAGGTGCAGTGGCACCGGGACCAAGGCCCTTGGTGCCTTTTGAACCCTGAGAATTGCTGTATTTTACTAACTCGACAGTAGTCGAAGGGGCCATTGGCCTTGCTTGCACCAGGGCCCATGACATCCTTACTACGCTTCTGCCTGGATGTACACGTATCTTGGTATATAGCAGAAACGAAATTCTATACACAGATTAGCGTAGTTAGCGTATAACTCAATTCAAACAATACGTATCCAGCTAATGGAGGGGCATTATTTATCAATTAATTTAGTAGTGTGTCGTTTCCAGCAAATTTGGTCATAGTCTCCAAGACACATTTCCCTAAACTCCACAGTGAGCACAGACAGCATAACGGTAAACAGATGTGAAATGGCCGACAGGGATGTTTGAACATTTCCAAGTAGGCCACGCCTCTTAAAGATGAGCAGGCTGGGCAGAGGTCAGTCACACGCCTGAGCTCTCATCTACACCATTCATGTCCATTCCTTTTTTAGAGCACCTGCGTCACATACCACCTCAGAATCCAGGGATCTCACCTAGGCAACTCAGATACACATTTTATTCTTACCTTATAAAGTGCGCTTCTGTCTCCAGGGACAAGAAGACGCATTGCCAGTTGTCCAGGTAACCATGATGAGTGGGAGTATGAAACTGTTCAATTTCTACCAACAATCCAAGCATTAAACCTTTCGCAGGGTTCGTGTACGTCAGGAACGTATGTTTTCACATGGGCTTACATTCCTCAGGAAACTCCTCGTTCGGTCTGCATAAAGACAGGTATGGCTGCTTCGCAAGCTTCTTAGTTTCCTTAAAACTACAATAAAAGTACATATATAGGTATGCTTGGTCATGCCTCTTCATTCATTGGTCTGTGCAGGTGTCATTCACGTTTTGCTTCGGTCCACCACTGCTTACATCATGGGCATTGGGTCAGCGCCCTTCATTCATTGGCTGGCTTGCACTGTGAGTAAAGGCATTTTTCCTGATCACACGTGCACATGTACCAGAAAAAGAGAGCACTTCGGTACCAGGGCTGCTGGGCCACTCCTTTATTTTTATATTTTTCATACGTTTGCCAATTATTTTTGCATATTGCATAAGTTTGCAAAAAAACAAACAATTTAGGACAATTTTGGGTGATTTTGAAAAGGACTGGGGGTCGCGCTGGGGTCTGGTTTTAGGATTCAGGACAAGGGGTGGGCATTATTAACAAAGTCTGGGGATGGAGGGGGGGATCGCGTTGGGTCTAGTTTCAGGGCTCAGGGCAGGGGTCGGGTATTTTTCAAAAGGGGCGGGGGCGGGGTGGGGTCGCACTGGTGGTCTAGTTTTAGGGTTAGGACAAGGGTCAGGGAAACCCTTTACCACACATAGGACTTTAACATATGTGCCTTTACAACGAAATTTGTTGTAAAGGCATTCGTGGTAAAGGCATACTCGTTGTAAAGAAATGCGTGGTAAAGGCATTTGCGTTGTAACGCATGCGTGGTAAAGGCATGCGTGCAACGGAATACCTGGTTCCGTCATACGTCCTCTTTAATGTGAGTATTCTTTTGAGGGGTTTGGTTCAGCGTATCTCAGTTGCAGGATCCACCTGTCTTTGATGGTTAAATCCCTGCTAATTCATTTTTTTATTATAGGTATGTCACTTTATCATTGTTCTTGTAGAAGAAATGCGTTTACTTAGTAATAGAATGCAGTGCTTAATTTGTAAAAAAAAGTAAGTGCCAGGGCTCTCGTCAGAAGGCCATTGCAACTTGCACCACACATTGCCCCTCCCAGCGCTGCTAAAGATAGTAACAACACAAGTACTAATCATCTCACTCCTACAAGCGTGAAAATTCGGGGTACTTCAGGCCCCCAAAGCTAAAAGAATGGCTTAAGCGGCACATAATAGTAATTTTTAATCTAGATTGAATTATTAATTAACTGTTGTTGTGGTCATCTCTAAATTAGCCAGACAGCGCCACCTTGTGGCAGAAAGTCAAGCGCCGGTGCTGCCATTTAAGTGCCAGTGCGGAGCACCGGAATCTACCGGCTCAAATTAAGCACTGATTTAATGCCTCCGGCCATTCTGGCCTATAGGCCATGAGCCAGATTTAGGAAGGACTGAGGCACTTGCAAAGCCCTCGCTGCTAATTGATAGGCTTGAAGTTCAGGCGTCCACCTGCTAGCATACCAAAGGAACATTGAGAGTTACAAGTGGATTTGCAACTCACAAATGTCAACTCCAATTCCTTGCTAATTACAAGGCATGTGAAGACTGTAAGGGGTTCATGCACCGTTTACTGCAATTTACTCAAATGTATCACTAGCAAGCCACTGAAAGGTTTTGGAATGCCAGGAGGAGTTAGTGTTCATTTGCAAAGTTGAAGCTGTAAGGTACAACTTCCCCTATGCAAATGGCAGCTGTAGCCAATGGAGATAGCAGACCGCAATGCCAAGTACCACAGCATGCCCATTCCTATTGACCAATTTTTATTTTGCAATTTTAGCCCCTTGCCCTATAGTTACGCTCATTACTAATGCAAAGGGGGAGTTTTGCTATCCCTTGTAGACCACATCTCTGCATTTGTAGGCAGTCATAATAGTGAGAATCCTAAATATCGACCCTAGAATATCGATGGGACACAATATTGAGGACAACATATTAAAAAACAATATCGACAGCTTGGAAAGTCTAGATTTTCTATACCTAACTCTACATATATGTACCCAAAACGGTACATATATCCTCAAGATGCATAGATGTGGAGTTCGGAATGGTAAATCTATACTTCCCTATATACACTACCTTTCAATATTTTGTCCCTGGATATTCTGTCCTCAGTATTCTCGTGCCACAATAATATGTGGGTCATATTCAGTAGTGGGATCGTTACAAGGATACGCATAGGCTTTGATATAACAGTACAACTTTTCTGTAAATCCAAATGAAAGGCCTTTTTGTACTGGATTGGATCAATACATCTGGAACATAGCAAATAAAATGCCCAGGTTTCATTACAAAAGCTGTGCAAACGCAACATCTAATTTGAGCTGATCCAGCCCTAGTACATCTTGACCAAGGTCTCATAGGTGGAAGAGCCATGGCACTTTCATCTGACTCAAGCTAACTCTCGAAATATACAATATTCTCTTTCGGCTCTACAGGTTTACTCAGTGCTTAATTTGTAAAAAAGTAAGTGCAAAGGCTCTCAGCAGGAAGCCACTGCAGCTTGCCCCACACATTGCCCCTCCCAGCGCTGCCAATGATAGTACCAACACAAGTACTAATCATCTCACTCCTACAAGCGTGAAAATTCGGGGTACTTCAGGCCCCCAAAGCTATAAGAATGGCTTAGACAGCACGTAATAGTCATTTTTAATCTAGATTGAATTATTAATTAACTATTGTTGTGTTCATCTCTAAATTAGCCGGACAGTGCCACCTTGTGGCAGAATGTCAAGTGCCGGCGTTGACAATTAAGTGCAGGTGCAGAGCACCGGAAACCACCTGCTCAAATTAAGCATTACTCAGGTATATACAAACCCTCGCCTGTAGGGTTGGGCTCAAGTGTGTTCCAGACCAACAGGGATCAACATTCAGTACTGTTTGCAAGCTTGTATAGAACATCATCTTAAATGTTTGCTTCTCTGCGAGCAGCCATTTGTTAAACCCAAAAACCATCTTCCTGAATGGCATGACTGTTGCCAATTGCCGATCAAAGATCAAGTATTGAAAGAGAATGTAGTCTAAAATCTCACTTCTGAGCCAGTTAGCTGAACATGACAGACACCGAAGAAGCTTGTACTTCTGTGAAATTACGTATTCTCTAGTGTTCGTAACTCAATACCTTTTCACCAAGCCCCTACATCCTCACAAACACCTACAGTAGTCGTCCTGAGAATTCAACTTGCTTAGCTTTGGTAGAGGTGTTGTTTGTTTTACGGAACGTTGGGCAACGTAGGTTTGAAACGCCCCCTCACATATATAAATTTGACCAGCAGAGACACACCTGAATCCTGACGAGATAATTAGCCACCCACATAATAACACTATGCCACCGTGTCCCACCAGACTGAAGTTTCATTGTGCCTGCGGCTACTGTGTGCCCACCTATAGATGGCACTTTCATTCCTTGTGCTCCTGCACTACCAGCCACAAAATGATGGGTTAACATCGCTCTTCTGTTACATCTTCACTGTTCCAATACATAAGATGCTGACTTCCCTCCATTATTTGTCTTTTAAACCAATAGCACCAATCATTATATTTGTAATTTCACATTTTCCATTACACATATTTATTTTATTTTATTTATTGTTCTTGTATAGCTCTTAAGCAGGCAGACCGATGCTTCTGAGTACTCACGTAAGGGAATGGGGTAGCGGAGAGGAGCGTGCAGGGTACTTAAAATGAATCAAGTCAATATATATGGTGAGAGAGGCGAGTCATGATATATTTTTGGAATCTTTTGAAGTCTTCGAGGTAAAAAACAAATAGATCTAGGGTGATAGGCCTTGTGAAAGCAGCAATCAACCCCAAACTGTTTGTTGACACTGGAAGTTAATGACACTGTGCTGTCATCAATTGCCACCTCCACGGCCTCGAGCTGCTCTGTGCACATCTGAGGTAGGTGGGACTTCTCTCCATGCTCGTAGTGGTTTAGTCACACCTGCATTACATGCCTGCAGTCAGGGCCGGCTTTAGCGCTGGTGGCGCCCAGTGCGACAATCAATGTTGGTGCCCCCCATGACCTTCTACTCGGATTCCCTCATGAGCAGCAGGCAAAAGTGCCCCTCATCTCTCTAATCATAAGTTACTGCTTAACAAAGCGCCCTTCCCTGAGGTCAGTGCCCCCTCCACAGATCAGCGCCCAGTGCGGCCGCACCAGTCGCACTGCCCGAATAGCACTCGTTACATCGCATAGAAATACCACGCATGCCTTTACAACGCGGGTATTACTACGCGATGTCAATTACAACGCAAAATTTTACCACAACTATACCTTTACCACGCATGCCATTTCAACGCCAAGGCATGCATGGTAAAGGTATACTCATGGTAAACGTTTGCAAGGTAAGTGACTCCAACTTACCCTACCCTAATCCCTAATGTAGTTCCACTGCACGAGCCTCCCCCGACACGCAGTCCTTTCCCTACAATAACACTGGTAACTAGTCACAATATCGAAGAAAAAAATATCGACTGGACAGAATATCGAGTTTTTATATAGAATGGTCAGAATATCGAATTGCAAAAATATAGTTGTGCAGAATATCGAAATGCAGGTAAGAAATATCGATTTCCAAAATATCGAAGTTAGTAATATCGATTTTTTTTTAGTGTTTTAAGTGTTAGTATATGTGTTAAAAGTATGTATTATTTTTGTCATGTATGTTTGAATTTTGTAAAAGTAAGGAATTTTATGTTAATTAATTTTTGTGTAATTTAATTCCGTAGCGGGTTGTGGGTTTATAGGGGAATAGGGTGGGAAGTAATTTAATTATAATATATATTTTTAGCATTATTTAGAATTAATTAATTATATGTTTAATATTTTTTGCGTAATTTAAGTCTGTAGCGGGTTGTGGGTTTATAGGGGAATAGGGTGGGAAGTAATTTAATTGAAATTAACTAATTTATTATTTTATTACTTAATAATTTAATATTTAATAATTTATATTGGTAATTAAGTTAATGAATTTATTACTAATTAATTATAAATTGATTAATAACAATTAATAATTAATTGGTAATTATGTTAATTGTGTATTTTTTTATTAATTAGTAATTAATTAGATATTCATTATTAACAATTAATTTGTAAATATGTTAATTGTGTACTTTTTTATCAGTGTGTTGAGGGTTGATAGGGGAGTAGGGTAGGAAGTACTTTATTTTTATGTATTTTTTATTATTTGTTATATTATAATTTTTTAAGTTATTTTATAGTGTTAATTGTGTGAATTAATTTAGATTTGATTGTTATTAATTATATTGTTAATTGCAATTAGTTAATTAATTAATTGTTAATTAATTATGTTAATTTATTAATATGTTACAATATTGTAGGTAATGTTTATAGGAGAAAATGGTGGGAGGTAAATTAATTTTTTTTTTTTTATTAATTGTTAATTAATTTTAATTATATTGCAGGAGTGGGTATATTAAATTATTCCCCTACGCTATCCAACACTTTCCTTACTGTTGCACTCACTGGAGTGGGAATAGTAATTTTTACCCTCCTGCTATCCAACGCTTTCCCTACTGTTGCACTCGCTGGAGTGGGAATAGTAATTTTTACCCTCCCGCTATCCAACGTTTTCCCTACTGTTGTACTTACTGGAGTGGGAATAGTAATTTTTACCCACCCGCTATCCAACGCTTTCCCTACTGTTGCACTCACTGGAGTGGGAATAGTAATTTTTACCCTCTCGCTATCCAACGCTTTCCCTACTGTTGCACTCACCGGAGTGGGAATAGTAATTTTTAACCTCCCGTTATCCAACACTTTCCCTACTGTTGCACTCACTGGAGTGGGAATAGTAATTTTTAACCTCCCGCTATCCAACGCTTTCCCTACTGTTGCACTCACTGGAGTGGGAATAGTAATTTTTACCCTCCCGCTATCCAACGCTTTCCCTACTGTTGCACTCACTGGAGTGGGAATAGTAATTTTTACCCTCCCGCTATCCAACGCTTTCCCTACTGTTGCAGTCACTGGAGTGGGAATAGTAATTTTTACCCTCCCGCTATCCAACGCTTTCCCTACTGTTGCACTCACCGGAGTGGGAATAGTAATTTTTACCCTCCCATTATCCAACGCTTTCCCTACTGTTGCACTCACCGGAGTGGGAATAGTAATTTTTAACCTCCCGCTATCCAACGCTTTCCCTACTGTTGCACTCACTGTAGTGGGAATAGTAATTTTTACCCTCCCGCTATCCAACGCTTTCCCTACTGTTGCACTCACTGGAGTGGGAATAGTAATTTTTACCCACCCGCTATCCAACGCTTTCCCTACTGTTGCACTCACTGGAGTGGGAATAGTCATTTTATCTTTTACGCTATGCAATCTTTTCAGTATTGTTATAATTAATGTAGTGTCAAATATAATTTAAAAAAATATATATTTTTAATGTTTTAACTTATTATATATAATTTCTTTTTATATTTATATTATAGGTTTATTTATATATATGTAATTATATTTAAAATTATGTTTTTAACATTTAATTATTAAAAATATAGATTTTTTATAATATTACTAAGTTAATATATATGTAATAAAAAATTAAAATGCATGTTTATTTTTTTATTAACTTACATTTATTATTTATAATTTTTTTTTTGATAAACAAATTTATTGTTTTTACAGACTACAAGCACCAATAACACGACATTGGATAGCACCAATATTGACGCAATACAGTTAAAAGAACACAGACATTGCTTTTAAACCCCACCATCCAGCGGTGAATACAAACATTGTGTATAATGAACAGGCTATTCCACGGCACCCAGCCATTTGCCCCATACCCTCCGGTATTTCTTAGGACACCCCCGTGCCTCATACATGGGCTTTTCTTGTGCCGCGCACCAATCCACCCCCCTTCGCCATTTCTCAGAACTTGGTGGCATGGGAAGTTTCCAGGAGGCGGCTATGTCCCGTTTGGCCACAACCATGGCTGTGCTGTAAAGTAACTTCTCATTCCTGGACCCGTCTAGTCCATCTGTAATCCCGAGAAGGGAGTGACGTGGGTCATGGGGAACCTCCCACCCCAGGACCTCGGTCAGTTCACTTCCGATCTCTCCCCAGAACTGAGCCAGTCGGGGGCATGCCCACACCATGTGGAAGAAGTCGGCCGGGTCCAGACCGCATCTCGTACACGAGGCGGATGCAGAAAAGCCGGCTCGATGTAGACGTTGCGGGGTTAGGTAGGCCGTGTGTAAGTAATATAATTGGATCAAGCGGAGTTCAGCGGATGAGGTGACCGTCTTGGGTGACATGAGGGCATCGCGCCAGTCCTCCTCGTCCAGAGGACCCACCCACTCCTCCCATTGGCCCCTGAATCGGTCTAGTGAGGTCGGGGTGTTGTTGACCAGCGTCCTGTAAATGCGGGAAATACCCCCCTTCCCCAAGTCGCCTAGCATGGTCTGTGCCTCGGGGGGACTGTATTCAGGGATCCTGGTATCGTCCGATATGTGTACGTGGAGGGCATGTCGCAGGTGTAGGTATTTGTAAAATTGTGATGGGTGCAGAGAGTATCTGGACTGGAGGTCTTTAAAGGAGCGCATGTGGCCGCTCGCCCACACATCGCCGAGCTGGGAGATCCCAATAAGATCCCACGTTCGGAACCCCTGTAACCCACTGACCTCCCCGAGCCATGTACCATGCCATAGAGGCTTATGTTGAGTGAGTTTGTGTGTCCACTTGGTATGTCGTAGAGCAGCCCGCCAGGCTAGGAGCACGGAGCGCGTGACGTCAGGCAGGGTGGACGGGATAGATTCCCCGTACATTAGGGATTGGATTTTGGGCCGGCCGAGCTCACTTAGTTCAAGCCTATAGGCTGGGTCAGACCAACCCCCGTTGAACCAGTCATGTATACTCAATAGACGAGTCACCAAGTAGTAGAGGTATAAATGTGTCATCCCCATGCCCCCGTCGAATGATGGAATCTGACAGGTTTTTAACACCATCCGGGCCCTCCCTCCCCCCCAGAGGAATTTAGTAGCCATAGTGTCTAGCTCCCGAAACCACGCCCGTGGAAAACAGAAGGGGGTGTTTTGGAGGACGTAAAGAAATCTGGGAAGAATCATCATTTTAAACAAGGCGACCCTCCCCAAGGGGTTCAGGGGCAGTGTCTGCCATTTGTGGAGATCCGCCTTAGCTTTCTTCACGAGCGGGGTGATATTAAGGGACCATCCCAATTCCGGGTGGAGAGCGACCCAGATCCCAAGATATTTAAAAGACTGACGCCGAAGTGGTATCGTGGACTGCCAGTCGTAACATTTTCTGGAGAGATGGAACGGAACCAGGACCGACTTATTGGAGTTCATTCGGAGGCCAGAGGTTTGTCCAAAAGAACGCAGGATCTGGAGACAACGAGGACCTGACTGGGCGGGATCGGTTAAGAAGAGCAAGACATCATCTGCGTAAAGAGCGATCTTATCCACTTCAGAGTTGGGCCATTCCCATCCCCGAACGAGACTCTTGGACCGAATCAAGGTCGCTAGAGGCTCCATCGCCAAGGCGAAGAGAAGGGGCGATAGGGGGCATCCCTGTCTCGTTCCCCTTTGAATGGGGAAGGCATCGGAAAGAACCCCATTGACCAAGACGCGCGCTTGAGGCCGGGTGTACAAGACCCCAACCAGCTGACGGAAGCGAGGGCCGAAACCCATCGCCGCCAGCACATCGTCTAAATACGTCCAATCCACGGAGTTGAACGCCTTCTCAAAATCGATGAGAAGGAGCGCCAAGTAAGGGGAAAGCACTTGACGGTGAGCCAGGGCCAGGTGCAGCAGCCGGAGACAATGTCTGGTGCCTCGCTGGGGCATGAAACCACATTGGTCCGGGTGGACCAACGTGGTAAGGTAGGGCTTCAGCCGTTGGGCAAGAATTGCAGCGTACAGTTTAACGTCCGTGTTAATAAGGGAGATGGGACGATAGTCAGTGCAGTGGGGAGATGGCGGTTGTGACTTCGGGAGGACTACGATGGTGGCCATGTCCGTCTCGGGCGGGAAGGAACCTTTCTCCAAGGCCTCGGCATACAGGTCAGCAAGGCGAGGCACGAGGGCCTCGCGGTATGCTGCATAGTATTCCTGGGGGAGGCCGTCTGGGCCAGGAGTCTTACCCGACGAGGTATAAGCAATAGCCTCATTAATCTCGTCGGGAGAGATTGGGCGGTCAAGATCGGCTATAGCAGTAGAGTCCAGCTGAGGGAGGTGGGCACCCGTCGCATCCATCAGTTCGCAGAGCGACCGTACCGGGGTCCGTTTGGCGTAGAGTTGACGGTAGAAGGCGGCGAATGCGCCGGCCACTGCCACCGGGGACCGCTGCGTCGACCTCTCCTGATCCAGTATCTCTGGGATAATGCGGTTCACTCTGGGATACGTGGCAAGCCTATGTAGAATTGTGCCGTTTTTGTCACCCCAGCCATAAACTCTGGCCACAGAAGATCTCCACAGGAGCTTAGTGGCCTCCAGCGAGAGTTGCTTGATTTCATTTCGAATGTTCGTGAGGCGTCGCTCCTGCGCAGCGTCGCCATCCGTGGAGGGGGAGTGCTCAAGGCGTAGAGCCTGCGCCTCCAGAGAAGTGATCTGCAACAGTTGGGCCTGCCGTTGCCGTTGGATGTGGCCTTTGGCAAATCCACGAATAGTGGCCTTGCCCGCCTCCCACAGGGTACCCGGGGAAGGGACCGACCCCACATTGGTGACGAAGTAGTGCTTCAGCTCCAGACCCACCACCTTCTTGAATTCCTTGTCCTGAAGAAACCAGGCGTTCAACCGCCACATTGGGCGTGAATAAGGGGGAGGAGCCCCTGTACTAAGGAGCAGCGGGGAGTGGTCGGAGATACCTCTCGGGAGTATGCGGACATCTTGGATTGTGGTGCAGTCCGTAGACGGAATAAAAATTGCATCTATGCGCGCCTGCGTGTGGTGTGCGGCGGAGGTGTGCGTGAACTGTTTAGCGTGTGGATGCCAGATTCGCCATGCGTCGCAGAGGCCAAGGGATTCAGCCCGGTTTGTTAACTGTTTTGCTTGCGCCAGCCTGGATATAGATGGAGGGCCTGTCGTGTCGAGAAGTGGGGTGGAGACCGCATTAAAGTCGCCCCCAATAACGGTGGACCCCAGGGGGAGGGTGGGCAGCAGAGCGGTGGATTGTTTTAGAGTCGTGGCGAGCATCGAGGGGGGTGAGTACAGGGACACAAGGTTAAGGGGAGTACCCCCAAGTGTACCGCAAATGATCACGAACGTGCCCTGCGGGTCATGAATAACTTGTGTAAGCACAAAGGGAAGGGTGCGCTTCAGTATTATGGCCACGCCACGAGAACCTCGAGCGAAGCCCGAGTGCCAAACCCTATTGTAGCCGTAACGCGCTAGAAAGGGGCAGTGATTCCCAACAGGTGCGTCTCTTGAAGCAGAAGCACTTCTATATTGAGGCGCTGCGCGTAGCGCAATACGGCCGTTCGCTTGTGGCGGTCTAGTAGGCCATTAACGTTCCAGGATAAAATATGGAGGGCTGCTTTCGGAGATGGTATGTCAGTCATGGGGGCTGGAGGTCGTTACAGTGGCTCATTGGACCCTGGAGAGCCGACGGCAAATGCTGGGCCTGTAGCAGGTGTGAAGGCGCGCCGGTGGGAAGGACCATGTGTTTTGGACCCCTGTAGAAGTGGATCCGAGTGTCGTGTAGGTGTTGGTGCAGCAAAACAACACAGAACAATGATAAACCTTGGGAGCAAACATTCTCAGCCCCCACCAACAACAAAGATAAAAACCCAGTTCCAAACCCACCCCCTTCCCCCTCCCCCACCCTATACTTCGAGAATGGAAGCATCTGTCGACCCCCCATTTAACTAGACCAAACTAAAATGCTCGTATTGGTTGCGTGAAGGACCCCTCCAGAAGAACGGATAATCAGTGCATCGGCATTAAACATTGTGAATGAACATAAGGACATACCAAAATCTGACGACCCCCCCCGGTGAGGCGCCTCCCCCCCGATGGTGAACATACATCTGAGTCTGACTGCACTGCCGCTAAAGAGTGGGGGTGCGGGAAAGGTCTGAGTCCACCTGGGCCAACGGTAAGGCCGAGCCCGTTAAGTTCTCGGTGGAGCGATGCCTATTGCGTGGCGGGGAGCCCGACTGGCTGGAGGAGTCATGAGGATCTGGAGCCGCCGCGCTCAAGGATCTGAGTGCTGGTGCTTGTGATTGGCACCCCCTGCGCGACCGTGTGCGACGCCGGCGCTGGCGCCCCGGCGACCTCTGCCCCTCCGGCTGCGACTCCATGCGTTCCGGGGAGGTGTCGCGCCGTTGGCGGAGGGGGCGCTCCTCCGTCAGCCATGTCCATGCCGCCTGCGGTGAATCAAAGAATTGTGTCTTGCCTTGAAAAATGACCCGGAGGCGTGCAGGGAATTGGGGCTGGTATTGTAGGCCCAGGGCGCGCAGCTTTTTCTTGACTTCCGTGTAGGAGCGCCAGAGGTCTTGGACCTCCCTGGTGTAGTCCAGGAATATCATGATACCGTGGTTTTGAAACTTGAGGGGACCAGCCGCCCGGGCCGCCCGCAGGATGGCGTCACGGTCCTTGAAGTTGAGAACTTTTAGGATAATTGGGCGGGGTGCGGCACCGGGAGGAGGCCTGGGTGCCAGGGACCTGTGGGCTCTCTCTACTACAAACCACGTCGACAGGGCATCTCCAGGCATCCATGACTTAAACCATTCTTCAACGAAGGTGGCAGCCTGGCCTGCCTCCACCCCCTCGGAAAACCCCACCAGGCGGAGGTTTTTGCGATGTGCCCGATTTTCCGCGTCCTCCGCACGCCTATGGAGCTCCTTGGTATGAGTGCGAAGATGGGCTACTTGTTCTTTGAGTTGTGCGATATCGTCCTCGGCCGTGGATATGCGGGATTCGGCTTCCGACAGCCGCGCGGTGGCGTTGCGAAGGTCCTGCCTGAGGAGAGACACATCTATCTTAATTTCTCCAATCTTCCCCTCAACGGACGCCTGTGAGGCCCTAATAGCCTGAAGGATGGTGTCAAGGTCTCTGTCTTGAGGGGGGGGTGGCCCCCCCACGACCCCCCCAGGAGGCTCCTGCTCGGAGGTGGTAAACCAGTCCATTTTTGTTTGCGTGAGGGCCGGTGTAGGCTTGGGACCCCTATCCCTCCCCATGACCGGGGGCAGCTGTCAATGTCACTGTGGCAGTATGGAACCCGGGGGGACGGGAGGCCGGCGTGGGGGCCACAGACCCGCAGAGGCGAAGGCTGTCCGTGAGCAAGGCAGGAGCCGCACCCGGCGTGAACAGCCGAACTCACCCGGAGGCCCAACTGATGGAGAATAATCCTTCCGAGACCAGCGTGCAGGGAGCGCCCTCCGCCACCCGAAAAGATGGCCGACTTTGCCCGCGGGGGTCAAGCCTCACCCACCCGGCCAATCACCGTCCAGACCCCAAGGAAGCCGGGCTCTCCAACGCCAAAAGAGGGGGGGGGCCCCACACAAGTCCACAATAAGAGATGCAGAGGCGGGGGGGGCGCCCGATAGCGCAGCCAGTCCTCGCCTCAGAAGCTGAAAGCGGGGAAAACACCCCCGGACATTGCCAAAGAGGCGCCCATGCAGCGGGGGGGGCCCCGACCCAGTGCCACCACCTCCGTGGGTCCGGCCTCAAACCCTGCTGCCCAGGGCTCCACGGTCAGACCCCTCAATCAGCCCCGTTACAGAGCAGAGGGGCAGCGGGCCCCGCAGAGCACAGTGAGTGGAAACGGATTGGGGGGGGCAATATCCGGTACCCGCGCTGCTGTCTGAACCGACAGCCGGTCCCCCCACTCACCGTAAGGATCAGCTGCATGACCAGAGGCTCCCCCCAGCCTCGCGTTCCGAATGCCTTCCTCGCCCCAACACCTCCTCCGCTCTAGCGCCAGCCGACGCGCCGGCCGAATTCACACCGGAGGCCTCACAACACTGCTGGGCCGATCTCGCCCCCAGAATGCAGGCCCACCACAGGGCAGGAGCAGCAAGCATCGCACAGCCCCTTCAGGCGTTGCCATCCGCCAGTCCCCTTCCGCGCCAATAATCACCCGGTGCCACGGCCCCGCTGACTAGGGGCCGCGCACACGAGGACAGCCAGGCCACGACAGGCCGCAAACCACAGGAGGCCACGTGATTGGAGGTGGGGTGGGGGGGCCAGGGACCTGCACCCTCGCCGCTGCCCGGACCAACAGCCGGTCCCCCCGCTCACCGCAGGATCTGCTGCATTGCCCACGGCCAGAGGCCTTTCCAGCCTCCCGCTCTGAAGGCCGTCCTCGCCGCCTCCACCTCCGTTGCCCCGGCGCCGGCCGACGCGCCGGCCGATCCCAGGCTGGGGGCCTCAAACGATGCAGGGCCGATCTCGCTCCCCGGTTGCAAGCCTCCCACGGGACAGGAGCAGCAGGCGCCGCACGGCCCCCGCAGGCGCCGACAGCCGCCCGGCCCCTTTCAGCACCTCCGATCACCCGGTGCCTCGGCCTCGCTGGCTAGGGGCCGCGCTCATGGGGACAGCAGGCCGCAACAGGCCATGAACCACGGGAGGCCACAGAAGCTGCGGTCCGGCACCAAAACACCGGATGGAGAGCGCCACCAGTCGGGGAAGCCACAGCGGTCAGGTAGGAGGTCCAGATGGGTGCCGATGATCGTTGGATTCGAGGCGGATGACGGAGGGGTCCGGAGCACTCTTAGAGTGCGACCGCCATCTTGACGCCTCAGGCCACGCCCCCTTTTATTAATTTTAAGGTTATTTAAGTATTTTTAAGTAAGTTTTACTTAATTATATTTATTATTTCATTAATTTTACATTACTTTTAAGACATTTAAAAAAGTCGATATTTTAGCAAACTATATTATTTACAACGATATTTTTGATTCGATATTTTTGTATTTACCTGTTTGTAGATAGGAATTCGATATTCTGCTAGTCGATATTTTGTCACCGATATTTTTGTAGGTCGATATTTAGCTCCTCGATATTCTGTCAGTGATTCAATAACACTACACTACCCTGCACAACCCCCCGACACTACACTAATTCCCCGACCCTCCCCCGACCCCCAGTCCTCTCCCTACACTCTAACACTACCCTGCACGACCCCCCTACACTACCCTAAACCCTAAATCACTACCCTACACTACACAAACACAACACTACCCTAAATCCTAAAATACTACCCCCGCACGACCCTCCCCCTACCCCCAGTCCATTCCTACACTCAAACACTACCCTGCACGACCCCCGACACTACCCTAAATCCTAAACCACTACCCTACACTACACAAACACCACAACACTACCCTAAACCCTAAAACACTACCCTACACTACACAAACACCACAACACTACCCTAAACCCTAAAACACTACCCCCCGCACAACCCCCAGTCCGGCCCCTACACTCTAACAATACCCTGCACGAACCCCCTCGACACTACCCTAAACCCAAAAACACTTCCCTGCACTACACAAACACCACAACACTACCCTAAACCCTAAAACACTACCCCCAGCACGACCCTCCCCCACACACAACCCTACACTACACAAACATTACTACACTACTTCGACACTACCCTAAACCCTTAAAAAGTAACCCCCACCCCAAGCACAATCCCCCTTACCTCTCTCTCCTCGTGGTTCCTCTCTCCTGGTTCCAGCGTTGACAGAGGGGTGGTGCACGTCGTTGTGAGGAAACAGAACAGCCCAGTTTTCTCACAACGATGTGGATAACCATTACATAGCATGCGTTTTAAAAGCGCATGCGATATAATGGTTTGCGTTGTAATGGTAGTCGTTGTTACATTGCATGCATTGTTACGCATGCGATGTAACAACTTGCGTGGTAACAGCCTCGTTGTAATGGCTGTTTACCGCACTGCCCTAAAGCCGGCCCTGCCTTCAGTCATCATGGCGCTGGCTCTTCACTCCCTCTTTGGAAAGCAGACATCATGGCCATTGGCTGGGAGGGATCTCCTAATGGGCTGTGGGGGAATGGTTGCAAGACGTCATGTGTTATATATGTTGTAATTTGTTCCACATGCATCTTTCCCTTCCCTATCCCACTCCCTATACTTCCAATTGAAACACCTTAGAACGTTAGAAAGCAGACCCTTTGAATGGTCACTGTATTTTTGAGGAGATACCAGTGACGACTTTGAGGTTTTTGCCTTTATTAAGCTTATCTTTTGCCATTACATATCCTACATTGTTGAATACTTCAAATTTTGGTGATGAGGACAGGATCGTTGGATTGCTGCCATTCTTGCTTTGGTGGCCAAGGAGTGATGCACATTGTTCATCATGCAGTTTCTGATTGTTTACGCTGACAGGGCTTGTCCTGACAACTTGTGTTCTCCTCCCACCCATGTCCAGAGTGAAGACTGAAGAAAACTTGAAGGTTTGTGACGGTGCAGCTCCGTTCAGCAGATCCCTATGAGCACAGGTACCGCCTTTTCCTCATCGAGTCTAGTGTGCAAGTTGGGGAGAGATGCTTTGCAACTGCTCAGTTCCAAGCCTTGTTTCCAGGCAGTCAGTGCCATTTTGTATAATCATTGACTTGCTTGCATTTCATACGTTCTGCCAGCTGTGTGGACATTTTGAGTTGCCTGAGGAAATGCTCTCTTCAATAGAAGACTGGGCTTTCAGAAATTTTCTTTTGACTTTCTCTTCAGCACTCATCTTTCAGTAACATGTTGAACCAGAAAAGTTATTGATAATCTTAATGCCTGTGACACAGATCCTCCACAGGACATATATTACAGTCTTTTCCTTAATAATCCCCTCACAATGCCTGTCTTCAAATAAAGTCATTTTCTAGGAACATTAATACTGACAAAACCCTTTTCCGGACAAATGTTGAAATACAACGTTCAAGCCCCTACTTAAGTGGTAAAACATGTACCCAGGGCATTTAAATTAAATGCTACTAGTGGGCCTGCAACACTTATTGTGCCACCAACTTAAGTAGCCTTTTAAAACATACCGCAGTCCTGCCATTGCAGCCTGTGAGCAGTTTTAAACTGCCAATTCAACCTGCCAAAATAAACCTAATGCCAAGCTTAAAACCCTTTTTAAAATACATATAAGGCCCTAAATAAGCCCATGGGGCAGAGTACATTGTATTTAAAAAGTTGGACATGTACTTTTAAGTTTTATATGTTCTGTCAGTACAAAACTACTGTAAGGCTGCCTCTTCTATAGAATAACATTGGGTTACCTTGTTACGTTTAATAAGGGCTAACTTTTGATTGGGAGCAGATAGAAAAGTCCTGTTTAGGCTGAAATGAATTATAATTTAAAATTTTCTTTAATAGTAAAGATGGATTTTAAATTATAATTTTGAAAATACTACTTTTGGAAAGTTGGCATTTTCCTGACCTAAAATGTCTGAGCCCTTCAGGGAGTTTCCAGCTGCCAGGGCCTGTTAATTGCTCCCCCATTAGGAATGTGTACTAGCCCAGACAGTGAATAATAATACCAGGATTAGCTGGGAAAGGGCCATCTTGCCAGAATGGGAGGGGGAGAGCTGGTCCTTGCCCCACTTACATTTCAAGGGAGCTGCCTCAGCACACTCACAAATAACTTGACACCAGGCTTATGTCACCCCAGACATCTTGGGACATGGGCAGGGAGACAGAAAATTCCAGAATCATCTATGGGGGGAAAACTCCAGAAGTTCCTTGTACTTCAAATCTGGCACCAGGTATAAATAGGGGACCTTCAGACCAACTCTTCAGTACACTCCTGGACCTGCAGAAGAATACAGAAGGGCAGCCTGTACTCCAGAGAACTGCCCTGCTGCCTCAAGCCTGCCTTGATTCTCAGAGGACTGTCCTGCTGCTTGAGTCTTGTCTTGTTTCTCAGAGGAGTGCCCTGCTGCTACCAGGGGACTGCCTTGCTGCTTGAGGTCTGCCTTATCCTTCAGAGGACTTCCCTGCTGCTTGAGGCCTGCATTGTTCTTCAGAGGACTGCCCTGCTGCTTGAGGCCTGTCTTGTCTTCTTGAACTTAGGACAACCAGAGTGACTTCAAGGATCATTTGACTGACCTCCTGTGCTGAGCTACAGGGACACAACAAGCTCCAGAGGCCTCCCTACAACTGCTCAGCTGACCTCCTGCAATTGGCCCTGCAACTGGTCCTGCCTAGACCTGCAACTGGACCGGCCTGAGCTATGCTGGCTTCTGCTGGAGTAAGTTTTTGATCCCCAGGAAATGCCTACCCAGGTCCTGGACACTTGGCTGGCATCAGTGTTACTCCTCCTGTGAAATCCTAAAATTTCAAACCCTGCACACCGGATTTTGAGACAGCAACTTTTTCAAAGGGACTAACCAGGTCCCTGTATCCGGCCCATACTCCATCGCTGCCGGCCTGAACTTGTGACTTTGAGATACCCCCAGTTCGTGCTTTCTGCTTATTGGAGCTATTAGTGTTTGTGTGCTGCATAAATACTTAAAACAGTGCCTCTAAGTTAAGCCTGACTGCTTTTGCCCCAATCTACCAGAGGGTTAAGCACAGGTTAATTTAGTGGCTTTGGGGTTCACCCTGACAAGGGTTGTGGATGTTGCTTGAGAAGCCAGCGTGCACGTTGCCGTCGGGAGCATGCTGTAAGCAGCGGTTGCGTCCCGATCGGTTACGAGAAGACAGACTGGGCATAACCCATGGGGCCCGCCGGTAGAGAAAAACAGACTACGAATTACCAAATGTGTCATGTTTGATGTTTAAAGTAAATGAAGACATGCTGACAAAACAATATCCTAAGTCATAACGCCCAAAATTCTTCCAAAGGCTGAAAGTACTTTAAACGTTAAAAGGTTACACAGTGAGTACGTTCGTTCTCCCATGAGAAGATGGCACTTGTACATAGGTCAGTCAATCAATAGAACAGACGTATAATCGTGAAGGTGCACATAAATTCTTACGTGATACATTATATACAATTTATACACATTACAAACACTGTACAGAATATAAAAACACACAATAATAAAAGCAGGAAAGAATGCTATACATGATATATAATAACTTGAATGTGTCTAGCCATTGTTCAAGGTAGAGATTTGACTAGTAATCTCCTCATATTCATTCAAGCCCTTGTGTACAGTGTCAAAGATATGCATCCATTTGCATTCCCGGGTGCTCAAGATATTAGCGAAGTTCCCCCCGTGGGTTGATCAGGACCTTTTCAATAACCCACCACCTCAGACTCTCGGCCGAGTGTCCGAAGGCATTGAAATGTTCCACAAGGGGTGCACCCTGAACATTACACCTTATCCTGCTGCAATGCTGCAGGATACGTGATTTAACTTTTTGCACAGTCTGGACAATGTATAAAAAATCACATGGGCAGGCTATAGCGTAGATAACGCCAGCGGAGTTACAATTTGTGTGTTGTCGCATGGTAATTCGTAGTCTGTTTTTCTCTACCGGCGGGCCCCTCGGGTTATGCCCAGTCTGTCTTCTCGTAACCGATCGGGACGCAACCGCTGCTTACAGCATGCTCCCGACGGCAACGTGCACGCTGGCTTTATATGGCAGCGGATGGGTGCGCGTCAGTCTCGCACTTTTGAGACACCGACGGATGCGGCACGTCTCCGACCGATGCAGACAAAAGGTAAATTGATACCCCTGGCCCTACCGTACAGGGTGTGTGGCGACTTGTTTGCTATTACTAAATCTATGCAAGCTGGTTGCTTTGCAGAAATTGAACTCCCCGATGGCAGCATATGAGTAAAAGTTCTCACACCGCTTCACTCCAGCGGGTGAGTTGACTGTATGTCCCTGCACTTGTGTTTGTGTCCGTGCACACTAGGGTCTTGTCTAATGTCCGGTTCCATTTTATTTAATTGTCTCCTAGTACCGTAGGGTGATTTCTCCCCAACCCTGAAGTAATCTCTGGATTTTTGACTGAGCACAGTTTGGAATTATCTGCATCTTACCGCGACCGTGTTCGGGTAAGCATTGACTTTTGCTTTAACCACTTTGGACGCATGATCCTGACCTTATGGCACTCATGCTGGCGCATTCTTCTATTTAACGCACCACCGACTAGTGTAACTGACACCATTTTCACATGGGTCAGTACTGTCGACAATGAGTTTCTCATGTTATTGACCGAGGCCACCCCATTGATTTTATGGTTATTTTCCAGGTCCCCTTCCCCTGTCCTGAGGAAGACTCGCAGCAGAGGAGTCTACTTGCCCTTATGCGCTAGGGTCAAAATGTCGACATTCCCCCAGTGGGCCTACACCCAACATCTAACCCCCCTCCTATCCCAGTCACAGATGAAGCCTCACTGTGCCTCCAATTGAGAAACATTTATCAAATATTGCGATTGAGATCAGGGGTAGGCCTAATACTGTAGGGGTACCGGCCCTGTTAAGAATTGACGCCGGATCCCATCTGCCTTAGTATTTTGAGTTGTTCGTTTTTAATGCTTCTTGTTGATCTTCGTCTTCATTTTCTATCCTACACATGAGCACTTACTTTCACTTCTTTCTCTTCCCTTGAAAATAACAGTAACAATAATATTACATGCTGCATATTATGCCTCTGTGTATGTTATTCATTCTGTGAATAGGAATCAGAGTAAAATAAATTGATGTTTGTGATTTAATGAATTCTGGGTGGCCTCTTATCTGTGAGTTCTCCCCTGTTGAATGCGTCTCTGCATTATATGTCTTCGGCTGTATGAATTGATTTTATAACATACTCTTCCATAGTTAACATTGAGTATGGTTAGGAATGTCTAGGACCATTGTTTTCCTTACCGATCGATACACAGGTCCTTTGACACTATACTGGGTTACCCCATTTACTATAATGCAGCCTGTCTCTGGTCACATGACTGGGTGTAGTCAGGAGTTGAGCTGTGTATTCCTCCTAGACAGCCACTCACAATGGGAGCTTAGGTGTGACTGAGTGGGCCATCACTGGCAGGATGGGAGGGAGGAGCTGGGCCCAGCCTCACTTACACCTGAATAGGTTGTGTCCTTTCCTCACATAAAGGGCTGCATAACCCCTGTAATTAGTCTAGAGCCAGGGAAGGCAGGGCATCTGTGCACTTCAAAGGCACAACTGTGTATAAAAGTAGGACATCAGACACCATCATTTCAGTACACTTCTGAACCTGTGGATACTCTGACAGGGAGAAGGACTGCTGTGCTACTGAAGGACTGCCACTCTGCTGGACTGTTGCTCTGAAGGAACTGCTGCCCTGCTGTGCTGACTTGCTGCCCTCTTGCCTGGGTGAGAAGGACCCAGACCTGCATCTCTTGAACCCAGAACCCAGAGTGACTCCAAGGGCTAGTTGGCTGGCCTCCTGTCAGCTCCTGTAGCTCCTGTAACCTTTGATGATACCTCAGAGTTGGCACGATGCACAAAAGGGGTCCACCTCTTGATCGTCTCAATTCTGTTTGCTATTATAGCACAGAAGGTTGATATGATCAAGCGAGGGAAGGAAAGGAAGGGGACAGCAGGGAGGGAGACCTGGAAAGTGAAGAACAAACAATTAGTATTTAACCCTCTCACTATGGACACGTACCAATACTAAAGACCTTGGTATACCTTCTGTTAAGTACCTGTAAAGAAAAAGACAGCACTTTCTTCTAGTCTTCTGAAAACGATAGACTATGATGGATGGCGCCAAATAACAGTAGTATCAACTGTGACTCTAAATAACAAAGATGCAGTTACTATCAACCCTATCACAACCGCTATAGGATCAACGTTATGCCCCTTCATTTCATACCCACCATTAAATGTGCTTTTTTGAACATCATAGGGGATGGCTTCACCAATCCAGTTTAGACCCCTGTTACAATAGGCATAAGTAATAAGCATAAATGAATTGTTTGCTGAATTAGCGTTTATAGCAAGCCATATTCTTGTGTTCTTGCACTTTTAGTATTCCTCAGATATGTAAACGATTTTATAGCAAATGAAAGAAACATAAGTCATAAACGCCACAGGAATATGCAATGTATATCCTCTCTGAACACTCTTGATTCCAAAATGATACTCGCTGTTTCTTTCACAGCTATTTTACTCGAACCATGTAATCAGCTCAAACATGCCGGTTCTCAACCCGGCTTCGGCATGTATAACAGTGAAACAAATCAACCCAGGCCGTTTCGAAACATGGCTTCATCAAAGTCGTAAAACTCAAGTGCCAGTGATTAGGCCGTTTCCCTCACGGCTGGAAGCACCTGATTGCACAAGTTAATCACACAAACTCTGCATCATTCAAAGACTGCATGGGAGGAGAGAAGCAAAGAAAACACCTCCAACAGAAGTCGCAGAGTATCTGCGATAAATGAGACCAACAGCAAGACTTCAAAAAGTAACCAGAACCGGTGCCGTAGCACCCTTACCAGACCAAAGATAGGGAGAGCGCTCCGCTTCCTGACCTCCGATATCACGCTCGCAGTAGGAATAATCTGCAGCGTCTCTCAGACCCGGCAATGTTTAAATGCCCGCCCCTTCCGGAAACACGGTCTCCAGGCGCCACCTCTGCTCCGGAAGTGTTACTGGCATGCTGGGAGCGGTAGTTCGTGTTCCCAGCGAAAATGCGGCATGAACCTGGCAATGTTCCGCGCAGGTAGGACAAGTTGTAACACCTCCTGATCTGAAGCCTCAGGGAAATAAAAGGCTTCCATCCTCTTGGCACCTCCACCTGGACTCTGTCATCTGTGACTCTACCCTGTTAAGTGGTGCCACCCCATACTGCCCCCCTGGAAGTGGGCCTAAGGTGCTTGCCAGCAGAACCGATGCATCTTCTCTGCTGAGCTATGCATCCCAGAGCAGAACCAACGCATCTCCTCAGTTGAGTGGTGCATCCTCGAGCAGAACCGATGCATCGCCGCTGTTGTGTGGATTGGATGCAGCCCTTGGAACTAACACTTTGCCCTGATGGCAAAGCACATCCACAGCCCAGGTCCTTGCAGCTCTCGTTGACGACAACTTCGATCAGGACACCGGACTCCGCATCGCAGCCACGCAGCTCCTCGGAACCGACGTATCATCAGCTGTGCGCCGCATCCCTGATGCTGGATTTTGTATTGCAAGCCCTGTCGATGGGATCCTCGATGATGGTGCAACAGGACCTCGCACCGCAGCCTCGCCGCATTTCTGAACCGGCGCATCAACTCAGCTGCACAGCGCATCTTTGATGTGGATTTATGCAACGCTCCACAACTAGGATTTAAGGTACTCTGTTCAGCGGATCTAACTGGGTCCCTGTAGCCGGCTCATCACAGTTGGCCTGAACTTGTAGCTTTGTCCTGGTCCAGCACAACCAGATAACCCCAGCTGGTGCTTGGTGCTTTTTTGTGCCATTTTCACTACAAACTTTAAAATTCAATGTCTCCAGTTCTATTAATTTGATTTTTGTCATTTTGGTCTTGTATTTATTACAAATTACTCTCTTTTTCAATATCTGCTGTGGGCTCCTTTTGTGGTGTGTTTTCACTGTTTTACTGTTTGAAGTGTTGCACAAATGCTTTACACATTGCCTCTGAATTGGTATGCAGACAGAATATCAAGTTGGAAATGTCGACTTACACAAATATTGAGTTGGAAATATTGTGACACAGAAATATCGCCAGCAAGAATATCGTGGTCAAGAATATCGACTTTAAGATAAGAAATATTGTTTTTAAAAATATCGAAGTCATTAATATAAAATATAGTTGTTTAAAATATAATTTTTTTAATTAGTGTTATGTATTTTAGTATCTATTTTAAATGTATGTGATCTATTTTTTTGTATAAGTATTGTTTTTTAATATATGTGTTAAATTTTTAGTAGTTATTAATTTTATTTTAATAAAATTTTGTATTTTTTAGTTCTGTAGCGGGTTGTGGGTTTGTGGGTTTATAGTAACCCCGGGCGTATTGGGCGTAGCGGGGCTACGCGGAGGTCCACGGAGTTGCAAACAAACTCCGTGGAACTCCACTACGCCACCCGCCTCCACCCCCCCTATATTATCCCATGCATGCGCATTTCTCGGCGTGCGCAGTTTTCTCAAGGATTACCGATACTGCGAGGAAGAGGAGGAGGGCAGCCCGGGGACGCCGTATGGCAGGTAAGTGGTTTTAATTTACCATTACGTAATGTAGATTTACTTGATAATGTAGGGGAGGTGGGGGCGGGGGCTGGCCAACTCCGCTCCGCTGCGGAGTGTGCGGAGATTTGCCTTCTCCGCACACTCCGCGGGCGGAGCGGAGGTCTCCACCCGGGGTTAGTTTATAGGGGAATTGGGTGGGAAGTAATTTAATTATAATAAATTAATGATTATTTTTTATTTATTAATATTTATTTAATTTAGATTTCATAGTGTTAATTATGGGAAGTAATTTATTATTAATTAATTATTAATTGGTTGTTAATTATTAATAATTAATTAATTGATAATTAATTAATTATGTTAATTGTGTCATTTTTGTAGGAGTGGGTGGTGGGGTATATAGGGGTAAAAGGTGGGAAATAATTTATTTTTACTAAATTAATAATTATTTGTTAATTAATGCTAATTAATTAAAATTTAAATATGGCAATTTGTAATTAATTTTAGATGTGAGTTGTGGGGCTTATAGTGGTAAAGGGTGGGAAGTAATTTGTTTTTAATTAATTGATTAATAAGTAGTTGTTAATTGATAATAATTTATTAATTTAAAATTAATTATGGAAATTGTGTAATGATTTTTAGGTGTAAGTTGTGGGGTTTATAGGGGTAGAGGGTGGAAAGTAATTTATGTTTAATTAATTAATAATAAGTTGATCATTAATATCAATTCATCAATTGATAATTAGGGTAATTGTTTATTTTTTTGTGTGGGGGTTTTGGTTTTATAGGGGTAACGTTTGGGGAGTAAATTAATTTTTATCTGTTTTAATTAGTTTTCTTTAATTGATAATTAATTATGTTAATTATGGAGGTACATTTGTTTTTTTAATTTAGATGTGTGTTGTGAATTGTGTGGTGTTATAGGGTGGGAAATAAAAAGATTAAATTTATGTAATAATTAATGTTTTTGTTTATAAATATTTTCTAATTAAAAATAGTTTTTTGTTTGTATATTATTTTTTAATTTATTTAATATAATATTTCTAGGTATTTGTTATATCTATTTAACATTATAATATGTTTCTATCTTTTTTAATTTTTTATATTTTTATATATGTTTTAAAAAATATATATTTTGTGTTGTTGGTATTTTGTTTGTTTTTAATTTTGAACTGACTCAAGTGGGAATATTAATGTTTACCCCTCTGTTATCCAACACTTTCCCTATTGTTGCACTAACTGGAGTAGGAATAGTACTTTTTACCCCTCCGCTATCCAAAACTTTCCCTATTGTTGCACTAACTGGAGTGGGAATAGTATTTTTTACCTCTCCGCTATCCAACACTTTCCCTATTGTTGCACTAACTGGAGTGGGAATAGAATTTTTAACCCCTCCGCTATCCAACACTTTCCCTATTGTTGCACTAACTGGAGTCTGAAAAGTATTTTTTACCTCTCCGCTGTCCAACACTTTCCCTATTGTTGCACTAACTGGAGTGGGAATAGTATTTTTTACCCCTCCGCTATTCAATACTTTCCATACTGTTGCACTCACTGGAGTGGGAATGGTAATTTTTACCCCTCCGCTGTCCAACATTTTCCCTACTGTTGCACTCACTGGAGTGGGAATAGTCATTTTTATTACTCCGCTATCCAACACTTTCCCTACTGTTGCAGTAACTGGAGTGGGAATAGTAATTTTTACTCCTCCGCTATCCAACACTTACCTTACTGTTGCACTCACTGGAGTGGGAATAGTAATTTTTACCCCTCCACTATCCAACACTTTCCCTACTGTTGCACTCACTGGAGTGGGAATAGTATTTTTTACCCCTCCGCTATCCAACACTTTCCCTACTGTTGCACTCACTACAGTGGGAATAGTAATTTTTACCACTCCGCTATCCAACATTTTCCCTACTGTTGCACTCTCTGGAGTGGGAATAGTAATTTTTATTCCTCCGCTATCCAACACTTTCCCTACTGATGCAGGAACTGGAGTGGGAATAGTAATTTTTACCCCTCCGCTATCCAACACTTTCCCTACTGTTGCACTCACTTGAGAGGGAATAGTAATTTTTACCCTCTGCTATCCAACACTTTCCCTACTGTTGCACTCACTTGAGTGGGAATAGTATTTTTTACCCCTCCGCTGTCCAACACTTTCCCTACTGTTGCACTCACTGGAGTGAGAATAGTAATTTTTACAACTCCGCTATACAACACTTTCCCGACTGTTGCACTCACTGGAGTGGGAATAGTCATTTTTATTCCTCCGCTATCCAACATTTTTCCTACTGTTGCACTGACTGGAGTGGAACATCTAAGTTTAAAGACTTTTAAATAGTTTAATGTTTTAATTTATAATATAATTATTTTTATTAGATTTTATATTATTGGTGTATGTATATATATATATATATTTATTTGTAAATTGTTATATATTTATAAAATTATAAAATAAATTAAAATGAATAGTTTATTAATTGTTGTAAAGCAAATATATATATGTATATTACATTTTATATACGTATGTTTACATTTTTTTAATTACATGTATTTGTTATATTTGTTAAAATGTATAATAAATCTAATTTATTTTTTTAAAGTTAATTTTATTATTTAATATATTTAATATTACTTTTTTAAATATATATTAAAATTGAAATTTTGTACAACGATATTTTTACATCGATATATTTTTTACGATATTTTTGTACTTACCATTATAAATATATGATGTCGCTGTTTTTGACAAGGATATTTATAACTCAATATTTTTGTATGGGGATATTTTGGGGGTCGATATTCTATCAGTGAACCCTCTGAATTAAGCCTGACTGCTCTGTGCCAAGCTACCAAGAGGGTGAGCACAGGTTAGTTTGTGGTTTGCTTGTGCCTTACCCTGACAAGGATTGTGGTTGCTGCCTGATCTGGGCTTACACCCCAGTCAACCAACAACCCAATTTATTACACTCCCCACCCGATTGGTCTGTGTCATCACCCAGATGTGACATGGTTATTAAAATTAAGATTATCCAGTCTCCCCTCAGCAATATACATACTGTTCTCTCCATTGGAAATGAGTGGTGGCTAGTGGGAATATCCTAGTATTATGGATTGCACTCTAAAGTCAAACAATTTCATCTGCCAATAGTGGAGTGTATGTGGGGGCGCCTCCTACGCTTCTAGAATGCAACATTAAGTCAGTTTTACTGTCAGAGTCAATATCAATTTGAGCAGTTTTTTCAGGTATGGGTCGTTCTCCGAGGGAGCCACTCCGCAGTCGTGCAGTCGTGCAGCCGTCACCACTTATTCCGTGTGCAGTTTAGCCTGATCTTTTGAAGGGTGGCCCCAGCATCTTGATCTGCTTGTGGTGCAAGCACTCTGCCGAGGACGCTGCTCTGAATGATCTTTTCTTCTTAACTAGCTTGGGTGACGTGATTCTATCCATTCCCAAATTTCCTGCGGGTCAATGAAGACTTTAGCGCCATTCTCAGTTATCACTCTCAGTTTCGCTGGTAACAGCATGGAGTATTTAATATCCATTGTTTGCAATTGGTTTTTAACTTCTATGAATGATGCCCTTTGCCTTCGCACTGCAGCCGTAAAGTCCAGGAACAGCATTACCTTTCTATTTTCAACTTGATTCTCCCCTTTCTCACAGACTTGTATATAACCACGATTGCGATAATGTAACAGTAAGGCGATAACTGGTCTCACTGGGGCACAAGGCAGAGGAGATCTCACTGGAATGCTATGAGCCTGTGACACTGCACATTTTAATCGGTGGTAAAGGAAACAATAGAGAGAGCGGGTTTCCTTATTCTTATAGCCTTCTCCTTTTATTTATCTTATTTAATTATCAAGTCATTCACAGATTTTAATATCTCCTTTTTCCGGTCTTCGGTTTTCCCTTTCTGTTCTTCGGGACTACTTCAGTACTCGCCTCACCGCCGCGGCCCCTCGGAAAAGAAAAGGTGGCTCTAGTCGGTGGCTTGTTCTCTTCTCAATCAATCTCAGGGTAAGGAGTGAAGAGGTATAGTTTTTTCCACCCAAAAACAAAACCAACACCAGTGAATTCATTTAATTCCCCTCCCTCCCGTTTCTCCCCAGCGCAGACCTTTCTCTAGTGTCTGGCTTCCCTTCTATTATTATATATTCCCTGTAAGCGGCCACGCACCTGCGAGAGCCGCGTCCCTCTGGGGACACGGCGGGACACTTCTTGTCCTTCGCAGACCTCTCGCCTTTGGCTCCTCTGACGAGGTAGACTGTCGTCGCTGCTTCACTCCTCATTGCTTCGGTTTTCAACAACAACTCCTGACGGCGTTCGAGGCTTAAGTTTCTTCCGGCGTTCGTGGCTATGTGCATGGTTACGTTCGCTTCCCAGTCTTTTCTTAAAGGGCCCTTGTCTTCCGCTGTATCTTCCTGCGATGTTACTATTCCGCTCATATCATCAATCTGAAAGGGGTTGTTGTTCTTTCTGGTTGCCTTGGGACTGCGCTCAAGCTCACGATCATCGGAGCCAGATGTGGGCTGTAAGGAGGGGAATGGTGACATATAAGGAGGTAACATGTCTGTTTCATCCTCCATAACATTGTTGTCTACGGGCACTTCGTGACAGAGCCCTTTCTAGCGCAAAGAATGGGGACAGTCCCTCCGGTGCAATTATCTGTCTGAGCCAAGATTTCAAGAAGGTGACCATGCATTTTCCTTCCACCATTCAGGAAGGCCTATAATCCTGATATTTTTTCTACAACCGTATATTCCAGAAAACTCACCATTCCTACTATCTCCTTTAAGTGTTCCTGTAAACCCACAATGAATGGCGTTAGATCATTCACTGCCAGCTCTGTTTTTCTGTTTATAATCCTCTCAGCCACCTTGAGCTGGTCATTGTGGAGTAATCCTTTGTTCCCTACTACTGTTTATATATTTTGTTCCAGAACTTACATAGAGTCCTTAATGGCGACCAAAATTATGTCAAGTTTGTCCATCTGATCTCCACCATTTCCCCCATTGCTTGTAGGTGATCTAGATATATACCCAGCCATCTCTAGTGGGCTCTCTGCTGGCTGTTCTTGTCCTTCTTCTTTACTTTTGGTGTGTCTGCCCATTTTTCTGCAGGAAACTCACAGCTTCAGGGAAAGCTACGTTTTTGAAGGTATTCAATGTATTTCTTAGGCTGGAGAGTTCAGTGTGTGGTAGGTAATCACCTCATTCATTTACTACAGTCCTAATTAATTGGGTGGCAAGAGAGCTTCATGGCTTAGTGTCAACTTTGTTTATGCTCTATATCCCTTTTATTGGCGTTGAAGGTATGTGAGGTCTGCACTCGATGATGCTTCTTTTTTAGAACTGCCCAACTCAAACCTCTGATCACTGTGTAGAACGCAGGTGTTAATTAAATGCATCTCAGTCATCCTCCACCTAGGCGCATTTGGCAATATGCAAAGTCATTGTTCTCCTGTTATGTTTGTACTGGAGCATGTAGGCTGTCCCTGAGCATTGTCTCAAGGTCCACATTCATTCGATCAACTCTTGTTGATGGCCCTCTGCCTCTCTGTGTGCACGCTAGGTTGTATACCACAGGTGTTCAACTCACCCTCAGACGCTCATCATTGCATACACCTTTTCATTTCTGTCAAAGCTGTCTGGGTGGCCTTCTCCCTCCCATGAGTGCCATCACTGTGCTATTATATTCTTAATTTCCATGGCCAATCGATGTTCATCAGAAAAATGTCCATCTAGATGTTGGACAAATAGAAGCTTGCAGCCACAAAATCCAGCTCCCTATCCTCAGTTAACTTTACCTTTATTCGGTTTATTTTGCTTCAACACATCTTAATCAGAAGGATTGAACGCTCTTTTAAGTTGTTCTGAGAGTATAGCCTGTGACCTGTTACCTGAGCACCCACGCACCCCACGCACCCCACTCATGCACTCAAGTGAAAGAACTCACCTTGTTCCTTTAAAGCCTTGTTTGTTACAGGAGTAAGATGTTGACTTGTGCTTCAAAAGCTTTCAAGCATTGTTACAGGCTCGAATGACCTGTTAGCCTCCTCTCATTGTCCCCACCTTCTCTCAGTAAACCTCCTCTCAATACCCCCACCTTCCCTGAGTGACACGCTTTCTGCCTTACAATCTACATGGGTGTAAATGACTTCAATAGAAATTACACATAGAACCATTTGGGGTCAGCACTGCGGAGTTAGTTCTAGGTCACCCTTTAGGCTTTTAGACCATCTGTAAAACTAGAGCGCTACACAAGAATCTAGAAATAAGCCTACTGTCAGGGGCACAGCTATCAATCGTTAAGCAAGTTCAGTGGCAACAAGGCTGAGCAATGTGTGCGGCCCACTTCACTCCCATTAGTGACTATTTCTTGCTACCACGTCGAGGGATGGAGTCTCACTTTCATTGCTAGTATAGGCACCCATGGGGCCTTTACAACACCACTATTTGCTATACATTGTGTGTCTGCCCCTCAAGCGCCTCCTGTGGAGGGCGGCCATTTTCAGATGAACCATCCAGGTTGGTGAGGCATAGTGATAGATGTGACCTTTTATATCATTTTGGGTCATAGAACTGTGGGCTCTGACTACTTCTTTACAGTGTGATACACGGAGCTCTCTGCCTTGATCACAAACATACTGCTGTTTCAAAACGTATTTATTTCCCTCTTCTGTACTGGCTTGGACAGGTAATTTGTTCCTGTCCGCAGAAGAGAATCATGGCATGATGGGGGAAATAATAGGAACATGGAAGGAATACGCTTTTCTGTAGCAAAGCAACCCTCATTGCAGAAAATCTGACACGGGCAAGATCAATAGAGCAGCTCACAGTTGTACAGACTAGACTGGCTTTATATTTTTTCGCTTCCAAAGGTTCTGCCTAAAAGCAATTTATATCATACCAAGAAGGCGCGAGCCACGTTTTGTTATCAAATGTACTTATCTGTAAACTGAAAGTATAACGGAAAGTGTCCCCGCAGCACAAAACAACACTGGATCTTCGACCTAACAATGGGACAGGCGACCCGCCAACTCTCTGGGCGACTGTCAAAGCCTTTAATGAGACCAGAACGGGCCCACGGCTCGCGGCAAACTTTGAGCAGGAAACTGTTCTCTCTGTTTCCGCTTTGAGACAGATGGGGAGTGCTGTGGCTTTATACTGCTCTGGTGTGCGGATCTCTTCCGCTGCTTGTTCTCTGCTGTGAACCGGATGTGGTTGAAGATAGAACATTTAGGCCTGAAGGAAAGAGTGACTGTTTCTTGATTGGCTGCAAGTCCCAGAGGTCTTCAAAAGGTGCGAGAGGTAACAGTATGGTCAACATTTATTTACTTGTTAAGCAGGTTGTGGTGTAGGTCTTAGAAAGGTGGGTGTGAAAGAAACAGGTCTCTTTCAACATTACAGACAAATATAAAGTGGCAGCAGATAATGGCCTCTAACCAGGCACATCTGATCCTCACAGTTCTTTTCTTTACGCAGCAATGTGGAGTCTATAGTAGCTCTGATGTAAAAATTATCGCAAATAGTTTTTGCCTCTGTTTAGGTCGAGCCTGGGCAGCGCATGCACTGCTCTGTGAGGCAAGCTGTATTGAGGTAGGGACTTGGAGCTCCGCCCACTCTCTGCCCATACTTTTCATTGGCTTTTGTCATTGTCCTTCGTGAATGCTGGCTTCTGATTCGTTAATAGGCTTGTAAGTTCCTCCTTAGTACCGCCGTGTCTTTATTTGTAACCTCCCATGAGGACTGGCCCTTTTACTTCTGTTGCTACACGGTATTACTTATTTAGTCTGTAAGCACAATTTTCTTTAATGAGTTTCTCCTACTGCAGCCACGACATGCTTTCCTGCAACATTCAGCGCGCCATGCTCGCTTTCACTTTCCAAGCAGCCCGGGACAATGGCGGCCGCTTCTTTGAAGTGAAATAGGTCTTGCATTTACAGGAGTTTGAGCGATTGGCATTGTAAATGACAATGCCTTTTATTTACGAGTTAAATATCAAAACAGATAAATAAAAGGCATTGTCATTTACAATGCCAATAGCTTAAACTCTCACAAATGCGAGACCTATTGCATTGCAAATGCTTGTTTTAGCCCTGTGCTCAGTCTCAGTTATTTGCGAATAGCGCTCTTTCTGTGCTTGAGTCCCTGTTTATAGACGTCAGGGTGTCAAAAATTTATGCTGAATATATGGTAGGCAGGATATTGCATATTTGACATGACTTTCCTATGTGAATTAATACAGTACTAAGTGATTGAGAATTACGGTAATAATGGACCACAGCATGGAAAATTAACGATGCTCACTTGGCAATCTAAAATGTAGAAAAAATAGCAAAATAACTTTCCTGCCTGTTATTCCACATTTAAATCTAAATTTAAGCAAAATTGTCAATAGCAAAAGATGTATTAAGTGCAATGGTACACTTGCCAGATCTGTGGTGGGGCACCCTTATTGAGTGTGCTCTGCCAGAGCAGGACAGTGCGCCATGTTCTAAATAAAAATGCAGACACCCCAATGCTGGAGCACAGCATTGAAGAAGTCAGGTGATTTGAAACTGCCGGCCCGGCTTCCAGGGCAAAGAGCACAGAAGGACTTGAAAGAGGGCCCAGAAGCCCACGTAGGTGGGTGTTATGTGTCACTACGAATGCTGTGCCAGATGTCGGGAGTTCCCTGAGACCCCTGTTTACCCTCCCAAAGTATACCATTGGGAAGGCACGTTAATGTTGCAGCACTTCCTATGTGGCTCAAAGCCAGTGTGCCGCCTGGTAGCGTGGTTGCCCCTGTGCAAGCATTGACTCTATGGCATAGGCCGCAGTGGCAAAAGCCTTCTGTCATTTGCATTGGGCCATACCCCCAAATAAATGAAGAAATGCCCACTGGGATAGAATGGGTAAAAAATGTGCACCTATTGATCCATTTTACTCTTCTGTAGTATGGAAGTGCCTCATAAGTGTAAAATCGGGCACACGTGTCTGGTGTGTCCCCACGGCACTGCCAAAATAGAGTTTCAAGTGTGTTAAAGCAATTACTGATTCGTGATATTAACACACAATTTTTAAATAAGGATTTAGGTGTTGTCCCCAACAATTAGCTGCTGTTAAACCTGAGTTGGCAAGTTAAACTATGGCACATTCATATTTAAATCAATACGATCAGTTGACTACTCAGGGTTATTTGGATGTACGACTGCAGCTCTAACCATACGCCAGACTGGTATTTAAGAGACTACGTTTTAAGCAAATGTAAATTTGTGATATCACCTGTTGATATCAAAGACAGGGGCATAAAATAAGGTGCTAATTATTTAATTTAAATATTGAAAATATCATTCATTTAATTAAAACATGCTCGTCCTTGAAGATGGTCAGAATTGAAATACATTTTTAGAAGCAATAACATAAGTTCAAGGAAGGAAGCTATATCCCCCATAGAAATTTTACCGAATCTGGGGGGTGTGGATTGAGAAGTCCGACTGTTGATGTTATGCTCAAATGTTACTTGATGTGTTCCACTGTCTCAGCGGCTGTGATACCTGCCTTTGATGCCTCAATGTGTTACTTTCAGTAATATACATGTCTTGCTCTCTGTTTATACTGTGGTCCATGTGGATCGAGCTCAATGTTTGTCTTGTTTATGCTGCTTAACCAATAAAAGCAATGAATGTGTCATAAAAAAAGTCAGGAAGCTATATAACTACATCTCTGGAGGTTTGGGGGGGAGAAAAGGGGTGAAACATGAATATCATATATTTTAGACTGGTTTTTTAACAATGCCTTAATGGCTTTGAGGGGTATCCCCCCCCCCCCCAAGTCAGACAATAATTACGGCACCCTGTGGTGTAGCTTACCCAAGGGTTCAATGACACAATATCGATGCACACAATATTGATATATACAAAATAGGAAAATAAATATCTTAAAAAACATATTGCCTTCCTAACTTAACTAATAAAACCACAAATATCACTGTTAAAAATATTATTTTTAATTATATCAAAAACAAAAAATATCAAACCAAAAATACCTTTAAATAAACATACGATTAGCCAAAAATATCACATCACACATCGGCGACAATAATATCACCCAAATATTTACATTATCATTAATAAACCTAACAATAACTACTTTTACATTAAACAAAACATTAAAATAAACATTAAACAACATATACGTATGTTTTTACAGAAAAAATGACATCACCAAAATAATTATAAATCACCCCAAATGAATATATTACTAAATGAATAACGTTAGTTAAAAAAAATATTTACATAAACTACAAAAATGTATACAACAAACTAAATTTATATATATATATATATATAAATGTATGTATACATATATAATAAAATTCAAAAGTATCGAACTACATATTAAACATTATAAGAAAAACATAAATTAGCGTTTACCGTAAAAGGACATAACTAATAAAAAAATTCAAACCAAAACAAAACTAACCAATAAATGAAACAATACACAAATTTAACCAATAAAATCAAACAATGAAATCAACGATATAAATGACACACAGATTTTATCAACTTAATACACTAAAAATGACAAAAGCTGCAAGAAGAGGAATCTCTGCTGGGTTTTCTGACCAGAACCTGAAAACAGACATAGAATAAGTAAGCATATGTAAATTATTATAAAACAGAAACTCACCCTAAAACCGAAAAAATAAAACCTAACAACCTCAACCTTTACAAATTTCAAACATATAAACATTTAAAATGAAACTGATGCTCTTTTTTTCTACCAACAGAAAATAAAGCACCTTCTCCACATTACAACACCTAACGGAGAAGGTGCAAAAAGTGTGAAACATCTAAGAAGCCATACATATATGTATAAATAAGAAAAGAACTTGCATAAATTTATAGGTAAATAACACATGTATAAGCATTTTAAAATTGTAATTCTTTATAAAATTACACTATTTTCAGGCATAATGACAAAAAGAGCAAGATATATAACATCACAGAAAGGACAGCAATTATTAAGTCTCATGGGCTACACCTTCAACTAAGACAGTACATCGATGGAACTGTGAATTGGAAATGTACTAAATATTACTCTAATGCATGCTATGGGAGGACCACTACAAAAGATGATGTTGTAATTAATGAAAGAGAACACAACCACCCCCAAATGTAACAGAAATAGAAGTAAGGGAGGTATTGCAGGATATAAAAGAGGCAAGCACTAGTTCTCAGGAGCCCACAACAAAAATCCAAAAAGATATACCCCCTAAAGTCCCCGAACACATCACAGGAAACTACCACCTATACCCACTTTATAACATTTCATTGCACAAACTAAAAAAGCCACTGATGATACCCCTCCTGCCACTAGAAGATACCAAAATATAGAAATACCTGAACATTTAAAAATGACACATAACAAGGGACCCTTCCTGTTATATGATAATCTAAACAATGATAGACGTATCCTATTACCTTCTACAGCAGATAACTTATTAAAACTAAGCCATTGTGAAACCTGGATGATGGATGGGACCTTCAGAATGTGCCCCGGACCATGGTGAATATCACAACTCAAATAACCTTTTTATATATGCCCTACTACCAAATAAACAAAGTAGCACTTACTACGAACTCTTAAAGCACGTTAAATATAAAACATATAACTACTACCCACAAAAAATAATCATAGACCATGACCAAGCTATGATTCAACCCATTGTAAAAGTTTACCCACACACAGACATACAAGGCCTGTACTACCATTTTAATCAAAGCATATGGAGACATCTCCTACAATGTCCACTAAGGGCCTGATTACGACTGTGGCGGTGCGGCGCCGGGTCCTCCCTGCCACCGCACTGCCAAAGCCCTGGTCAGACCGCCCGCCAGATTTGGAGTTTCCTCCTGTCTGGCGGGCATTTTTTTTTTTACGTTCCCATGGCGGTGCCCTGAAAATGGGCACCGCCATGGGAACGCCTAAAACAGTTCCTGCACGGCATGGACTGAAAAGTCCATGCTGTGCAGGAACTGGTGTGCATGCACACAGGGGGGCACATGTTGTGCCCCCCTGTGTGCATGCACATGTGGAGGAGATACAGGGGGCCCTGCAGGGGCCCCTTTGTTTCCTCTCCGCCACGGTGTTCATGGAGGAGGAACCTCCATGACACCACCAGTGGAGAGGTAACTCATAATATGCTTGGCGGGTCTGCGGCAGTCCCGTCAAGCATATTGCGGCCTCCTGACCGCTGCAACAGCGCCAGTTAACGGCGGTTCAGGAACGTGCTGCAGGCGCTGTTACGGCGGCTGTCTGCTGTAAAGGCTCTCCTATGAGTCTAACACAGCCGCCACCGTGAGACCGCCACAGCACCGCCCGCCCGCCTGCCCTGGATTCAAGTCAGGTGCACCTCGGGCTTGGCAGTCCTCCTGTGGGCGCAGCAGTGGCGGTCCTACAGGACGACCTCCAAACTTGTAATAAAGCCCTTAATCATCAAAAAACAAGTAACATAACACAGTATAACATATCAATACATTAATAAAACACTGTACAAAAACCTAAGTCTAGTGAAAAACACCACAAATACTACAACTAAATGCACTAAAACCCAACAAACAATAATATAACTATCCTCTAGAACTTCACCTACATTCCCCCTACCCTCAAAACCCTAAAAAAATGTTTAAAAAGGAATTACTTGTTCTGACGAGCAGCAGCTCTTTCCCATGACCTGGAACCCAGAAAATAGACTAGAAATGACACAAATAGATAACAAAACAGAAAGTAGCAGTAAAAAAAAATGGCCGATAAATTAAACTAAAAAGAAGGCTATCTCCATAGAAATAAATGGGAAAATAAGTTAAAAATGTTTAAAAAATGTTTTCAAAGTTGTAAAAAATTATTAAACATGTAAATTGTAAAAAAGTTGTTAACAAATGTAAACAAAAGTGTAAAGTATACATTAAATAAAAGTATACAGTTATTTAATGTATACTAAACATTTAAGAATATGTATATGAAACAATGTTAAAAAAAGTCATACAATAGAAAAAACTGATTAATGTGCACCCTACAATACTATTTAAATATGATTTACATTGTATATTTAATAATAAAGATGTATGAATTTTTTTTTATTTATCAACATACAAATGCGTTTTTACAACTATAGTTATATATTCTACAAAATGCAAAAATATACATTAAATAAACATGGAAAAATAAAGAAAAATTGAAAAATGTGTTTCATATCTTTATTTTATGAAAATATGTAAATAGTTATGTTATTTATTCCAAATATTCCACCAACTACTATCTTAATTATCTTTCTAAACATCAATGATACTAATTAAATGACATTAACTAACAAAGGAATTTAACACTAACATGGTTACATTAAATATTCCCAAAAGAGGGGCTCTACTACGATGGGTGAGTTACATTAAGCAGTCTCTTTACTTCCTTGGGATGCATGAGTTTTGGGTAGACACACCTGGTATCACATCATCTTCTGCCAAAAAGTTGAAGTCCCTTTATTGGGAACACGAGGAGATGAAGCTGATCAACCAACTAAACCTTGGGCACTATATTGATAATTTTTTTGGGTTTAAGCTCTTCACAGCTTTTGACGCCTATATGGACCAAATTGACCCACCCTTCACTAAAGCCCTTTACATAAGGTTTAGATTGGGCACTCTTGCTCTAGACTCATTTATTTTTAAATGGAAAAGTGGCTTGGGGGGAAGTAAACTTTGCCCAGCATGCAAAGGGTGTGAAGAAACCGACGATCATTTGCTGTTCTTATGTCTCTCCTACTTGAAGCAGCGCAAGTGCTCGATTGTCCCCCTACTTCGCTCATTGGGAGTGCGCCAACATAGGGTTGCTCTGAGAATCTGCAGGGCCGATACCTCGCCCACTGTTCTCAATTGCTAGGTTCCTAGAGAGTGTTTGGCTGATCCGGTGCAAAGTCATCTCGTACCCATCCCCTATTAGTTGAGTCTAACCTTTTATTGTCACAACTTTGTCAATCAGGGTACTGATTATTCTTTGCCTATGCAGGGCACTTTTTCTAAAAGAAACATATGATGGACGGAATGCTGAATAATGCAAACATTCAACCCCAGTCACAAAGATCTGGGTTTAATCCATCGTTCTTTTGCTCATCACGCCACCCCAGTTTGAACCCAGCCATATGCAAATCAGTCTGGACCCTGTTCCTCATGGGAACAGTCCAACCCGAACTGCCAAGCCAGGTCCTCTCTGAACTGGAAACAAGCATCCTAGGACCGGTTTCAGGGCATCACTCCTCATCAGCAAGGCTAGCTTGAATCCAGTGGTGCAGTGAGCAAGGGCCCCATGTCTGGGCATACCTTTCCCACTTAGGGCAACAAATGCAAAAGGAACAAATGATGGACGGAATAATGAATGCAAACATTCACCCCCAGTCACAAGAATCTAGGTTTAATCCATCATTCTTTTGCTCACCACGCCACCCCAGTTTGAACCCAGCCATATGCAAATCAGTCTTGACCCTGTTCCTCATGGGAGAAGTCCAGCCCTAACTCCCAAACCAGGTCCCCCCACGACCAGAAACAAGCATCCTGGGACTGATTTCGGGGTATCACCCCTCATCAGCCAGGCTAGCTTGAATCCAGTGGTGCAGTGAGCACGGGACCCACGTCTGGGCATACCCTACCCACTTAGGGCGACAAATGCAAAAGGAACAAATGATGGACGGAATGCTGAACAATGCAAACTTTCACCCCCAGTCACAAAGATCTTTATCTAGCACTTGTGCAAATTTAATATGTTATTTTAATGCTGAAGATATTTGTAACCTATTATATGATCATTTTAATTATCATTTTAACCCATGGTTTTAAGAATTTTATGGCACCTGTTATGTTGTCATTTTAGCGAGCCCACATTGTATTTTAAATGTCTTGTGCTTATTAACTGTATTATTAAATGGGCATATGTACTGTACTTTTGAACTGTGACTTTTATGGTCTATGACCGAAATAAAGTTTAAATTGATTGATTGGTGTTACATATCTTCATTTTATGAAAATATATGAATAATAATGTTATTTATTCCAAATATTCAACCAACCACTCTATTAATTATCTTTCTAAACATCAATGATATTAATTAAATGATATTGACTAACAAAGGAATTTAACACGAACATGGTTACATTAAATATTCCCAAAAGAGGGGCTCTACTACCATGGGTGAGTTACATCAAGCAGTCTCTTTAGTCCACTAAAATGGTTAAATTAAATATTCCCACTCCAATGTAAACCATTTTCGAGAAAGTGTTGTACACTAAAGGGGTAACATTTACTATTCCCACTCCAATCTAAAACATTTTGGGGAAGGTGTTGAGCACAAAAAGGGGCAACATTTACTATTCCCACTCCAGTCTAAACCATTTTGGGGAAGGTGTTGGACACTAAAGAGGCAACATTTGCTATTCCCACTCCAATCTAAACCGTTTTGGTGTTGAACACTAAAGGGGCAATGTTTACTATTCCACTCCAATCTAAACCAATATTAATGGTCATAGAATGTCTCAAATTGAGTGTTTTTTTATTCTGCTTGAGAGTGCCTTGACTTGTATGTCTAAACTGTAGATGTTATACATTGTAAATGCTAAATAAAGAATTTGGATTGGATTACTCATGATGTCTTCAGATTTCACCAAATTTACACCACCAACAATTCACCAAAAATCTTTTTTGTCCCACAAAAGGACAAAGAGTTCCTAAAAATCTTGTGCACTGGATCTTTGAGGTGGCCGCAGTGGCGTAACGTAAAATGATGGGGCCCCCCTGCAGGATGTGATGTTGGGCCTCCGAATCTCCCATATCTCACAGATATTCATTGACCTTGGGCTGAAGGGGCTCCTCTGAAGGGTTGAGGGGCCCCTGGAGGGTTCGGGCCCCCTACACTGTAGAGGCTGCAGGGGCCTGTGTTTCGCCCAGAGGTTCTTCTCATAGTTACCACCATGCCCAAAGCTGTGTGCATTGCTGTCGATCTGTAGATCCCTTCTCTAAATTGTTGAAGGTTATTGTGTATATCTTGAAAAAAAAACACTACAGGAGAAAAAGACTCTATACGATTAAAAGTGTAAAGGTGAGCAAGATACCCTTAATGTCAAAATTCTATACCTCTTTTCTTAGTAAACCCAAACAAAGAACACACCCAATTGTCCCGTCAGGTTCTTCATATCCCTCTGAAAAATAGAAACAGAAACGATTATAAGCCTCTGGATAGCTAGGGCTTAAGCTAGGCTCTAAAATACCTCAGTGTCATCTTCAAAACAGCATTACTCTGTAATTTCCATTCTATTTTATAACTCGAGAGTTCTGAAGTGAGTTGTTATCTACTATATTCTCTATAAGAGTTAGCTTTCACTTCCGGAGAAGTCTTTGTGATTGGTTCTCCTAACAGGTTAAACAGAAACTCATACTGCATTACAAATATAGATACATTTCTATCCAATGCCTTCCTCACTCAGATTGTACTTATATGCAGTGACAATGGCTCCTTATGAATTCCTTACCATACAAATATTTTTGGAGCTCTCTTAGGGCCCAATTCCGACTTTTGGCGCAGCGGGAGCGGGCGGTACGCCACCGCCATGCTCCCGCTGCGCCAAAGCCGTGGTCAGGCCCCCTGCCAGATTCGGAGTTTTCTCCAGTCTGGCTGGATTTTTTGGGGCGTTCCCACGGTGGTGACTCTAAAAATGTGCACAGCAATGGGAACGCCCAAAATAGTTCCTGCACGGCATGGACTATTAAGTCCATGCCGTGTAGGAACTGGTGTGCATCCATATGGCCTGAGGCACCAGTGGGCCCTGTATGGCCCCCTTTGTTTTATCTCCGCCACGGTTTTCATGGAGGTGGAACCGCCATGAAAACCGTGGCAAAGAGGAAACTCGCAATATGCTTTGCGGGACCACGGTGGTCCTGCCAAGCATATTGTGGCCTCAGGACCGCCGCGCCACTGCCAGGGAACGGCGGTTCTCTGGCGGCGTCGGTGGTCCCATGGCGATCCAACCGCACAAGTCTTAATGGGGCGGTTGAATCGCCGGGGCACCGATGGCTGGACCGCCACGCCACCACGAGTCTTGCGATCCTCGGACCACCAGACTCGTACTCTGGCCCTTAGTGGCAACATCTATACTCATCCACTGTGCTGGACCAAATGCTCATTTATAAGGACTTAAGGTGGCTGTCCCGCTTACATATGTATATGACATTATAACACAATATACACTTGAAGTAACTGCGGTTGTAGAACTCAGATTGTCACATTTTGGGAGCCATTTTAGTACTACTGAAAAAGTAGAAAAGATAAATATCTTATCTCTGTTATACTTTTTGTTCTGATAACATGAAGTAGATTAAAACCTCTGGATTTCACATAAAGTATATCTTCCTTCTCAAAACCAGCTAAATTCAAAGGTAAGTGACTCATTTTAAGAGGATTCAAAACAAACAACTCCGAAAAAGCAAAACCCAAATTAATCTCAAATCTCATCCATTTTGTATGAATGGGAGAATTCATTCTTAGTGGTGCATGTTAGTCTTTCCAGGGGAAGTCCTATTATAGTCTCACACAGTTATATTCATCATAAGATGCATCAACATTCCACTTCTTCATATAACCCTGCCTGACCAGAATGGAGCTGGTAAATTCATTTTCTTCTATCTGTAATAGACCTTCCTGGATTCCCAGCCCCTTGGCGATCAGAGATTTTGGGCCTCATTACAATGTAGGTCGGATTGCAACCGACAAGCCGTCAGTTGCGGTCCGACCGACATCTGGTGCCGCAGTCTGACCGTCGCATTATGATGCGCGGCGGTCGGAGGCAGCGGGCGAAGGGACCGACTGACGCTTCCAACGGGCTCAAGGAGCCCGTCCAACCATCGATTGGAATGTAATACCCTACAATAGGGCGCTGCCTGCTCAGGCACCGCTGTAGGGATTACAATGTTCCTTTCAGACAGCCTTTCAATGGCGGTCCGACCGCCAGAGAAAGGCTGTCGGAAACCGACTTTAGGGGCCCCTAGCAGGGCCCCTGTCCCTCCACGGCCTCCACTGTGAGGCCTGGGGGGCACCGTAGGTGCCCCCCAAACATCCATACCCCTCGTACCAGGCACCACATGGTGCCTGGCACACGGTGCATGGATGTTTGAAAACATCAATTTTTCCAATACGGCTTGTGCTGCAGCCCTTTTCCGGCCACAGCACAAGCCGCAATGGGAAAATGAATCTTTACGACTACCTCATGTGCGGTCCCATCCTAATTTGTCGGATGGAACCTCCGACTACCATTCGGGTGGTTTCCATTTCGAAACAATGTTGGTTCGATGCGTGTCCGACCGGCATCGTAATAGGGCCCTTTGTGCTGTACTGCTGGCTTTAGACTCTCTACATTATGACTTGCGTCCCTAGGGTATGGGGCTATTTTGTCACTAAAGAGGAGCATCTGATGACACTTTTCTGGCACTCTTAAGCACCTGAATCCAGACTTTAACCTTCTGCATTGTCATTGCAACATATCATTTTCCACAGGGGATATTATCAAATATACTAATTGTACAGTATTAAAGAAATACATCGATTTTAGGCCAAACTGGTTCTCAAGCTGAGCTCCAGTTCCTTACTAGGGATTTTGTTCTTACATACATTGCATTGTCCACATGACAAATGTCCCTAGAAAGAAGGCAGACCCACAGGTTAATTCAATGGGTTTCTTGGCCCTGCTAATTTGGTATTTTTGTATGTACAGCTTATCCCTCAGGCCGATTGCACTTTAAATGCAAAACATGGGGGGTAGGTGCTTCCCACCTACACCAACTAACATTGTTGTCCATTGGTATTGTTTATAAAGACTACCGCAGTTGACTCTATCGCTTTCTTTCTCTGCCAAATTACATTCTCCTGGATTGTTTCTGCATGATTTTATTTTGTGCTCTCTGAGTTATTCCTGTAGGGCAGTCTGTTCCTGAAATTATTTAACCGGTACTCTTAATTTTCTGCCTATTAGTAGGTCCTCCAGAAATCTCTCAGTTCACAAGAGTGGTACCTTTCAAAAAGCAATAGTGAAATTAGTTTTTTTAATAAGATACCTTTGTCACCTCCCTGTGCTTTTTTGTATTTAAATCCAGGAGGGAAATGCCCTCTCAATTGTGTGTCTCTGCAGATTTGGAGTCTGGATGTTACTGATTCAGTCTATCAAGAAAAAAGATCCCTTTCCGAGCCAGATCAAATAAAAAAAAATTAAAACTCAGATCTTATCTCACAATCACTTAACACACATTGCTTTTCAAAGCTCTGAACATGCAAATTTGCAACACTGGGAACACAGGTAGAACCCATAGAAGTGCAGCCATCCTGAAGATAAACAGTGCCCTACAATCCCACCATGATTAATGGAGCTAAAGTGATATTTTCCAGCACTTTTAACATGGCTGTCATGTGTTTTACAGGGGTTGACATATGCCTAGCTTTTTGCTTGTAGAACAAAAAGCACACTTATGTGGACAAAGGGCCTAATTACAAGTTCGGTGGTCTATGGGACCGCCAAACCCTTGGTGGCAGTCTCTGGACCGCCAGACTGGCGGCCCACCTGCCCTATTACAACTATGGAGGTGGAATGCCACAGTACCGCCGTAACCGCCGGGGATCCCTAATCCCGCGCCGGTGGTGCAGCGGTGTAAGGCTGTAATATGCTGGCAGTGCTGGAGCGGCACTGCCAAGCACATTACGATTTCCCTCACTGTGACCCTTAAAGGGTGGTGGTGACAATACTAAGGGGGCCCTTCAGGGCCTCCTGTTGCCTCTGGGCATGGGGGTGCATGCAGGGGGCACATGTTGCGCCCGCCTGTCTGTATGCATACTGTTGTGATGTAACTTACCTTTTCATCTTTCTGCAGTTGTCCTTCCATGTTGTTTACCTTACCTCGCGATGGAGCGCTCACGTTTCTGTGTTCTTTAGAATGTGAGGCTGATGGCACTCGATGTTTGCCAGTTGCTGCTGGATCATCGAGGTGGTCGGATGACAGGTTGTGTTCCTAAATAAATCTTCTTCTCAACTCTTCCTGAACCTTGAAGATTATTTCTACGTTCCGTCTCAACAATTTTGGCGACGAGCTCGTGTCTTCCTCGGCGCTCCTGAACGCAACCTGGTGATCCATTAGTGGCTGTTCTCTTCTTGCTTGTTCAGCGTGCTGTAACTTCGCCGCCCTGGGAAGTCTTCGTTGGATCTTCGTTGCACTTTGTCACCTTCTTAAGGTACTGTGTCTCTTGTCCTGAAAACATTGCTTTCCTGGTACCGTTTGAGCTGCGCGCTGCCGTTTGAGCCGCGCGCATCCTCTCGAGCTCAACTATCGGCTGACTACGCCACTCTTCTGCTGGAACGCACGTCGTAACCCACGCTTACTCTCCAGTGCGTGTCCAACATACGCCGTGCGCAACGTCTTTCACGTCATTTACGTGCCGCCATTTTGTTTGTTTTTAATTCAAGTTCCCAACTTTCTTCTATCAGCGATCTCCAAGGCAGCTCTGCAAGGGTGTGAGTGTACCTCATTTGCAGTTGCTGTCCAACCTTGCTGCGGTGATCTGCACACCTCATTGAATTTATTGATTTCTTTTCAAGTTGCATCGCTGGTGAGTTTATTTTGTCTTTGTTCTCCAGCGCGTCAGTTACTTTGCATACCAGTGCAGTGCTGTGCAGTCATACTCCGGTGATCTGCACACCGTGGGACTTTATACAATTACATCGTTAATTTTTTGACAGTGAACTATTTCTCTATTATTCTATTTTAGACATTTGTGCCTAAATTTTCGACGTTTTTTTTTAACTCTCTTTATTGAGTCATGTGTGAGTCACATCCTAATGTCATTATGCCACCTTGTTTTTACCTTTGCCGGGTACTCCCACTATTATATGGGAGGATTGGTTTGAGATGTTAGAAAATTATATTACAGCACTTGCTGGTATTAACTTTTCACCGGCAAGAAAGAAGGCTTTATTACTTAGTGCTCTAGGAAGTGAAGGTCAGCATGTATTCAAGTATCTTCCGGTTGCCATGGGTGCAAACGGTCAACCCATGGATGATGTTTATAAAGAAGCCATTAAACGTCTAGAAACAAGGTTTGCTAAAGAGGTAAATTTAGTCATGGCAAGATACAAATTTTACACCCAACCTCAATCAGAGGGTGAGAGCATTGATGACTTTGTAGCCAGGTTACGTGAACTTTCAGTAAAATGTCGTTTTGGGACAATGACCGAAGAATTAATTCGTGACAAACTCATCGTTCAATGTCGTGATAGGAAGATCCAAGAGAGACTGTGGGTCGCTAAAGATCCTTCACTCAAAGAGGCCATTGATTTAGCTAAAGTAATTGAGGAATCCCAGAAATGTATTAAGGAGTTAAGCAAGAGAGATAAACCTGTGAATGAAATTGCAAATGTTGAATTTAGTAAGGATGAAGATGTTGATGTCAATGCAGTTTCTAAAAAAGTTGTAAAGAATGTAAATACCTTTGGGTCTGTATCTAAACCCAAGAATAGAGAGTGTTTGAGATGTGGCAGCCAATATCATTTGGCGGATTACAAAAAATGTTTCGCCTTGGACCAAGTTTGTAGGAAGTGTGGTCGTAAAGGACATTATGCACACATGTGCAAATCGGTTGATACTTCTGATAAGTATAAATCCAAAGTTAATGTAGTTCAACCATGCCCCGCTTTTGAACAGACACTCAACCGGGTGTTGGTCTTAGAGCAAGGTACTGGTTGTTTTCGTGAGGAAGTCAATCAGGACTTACGCAGATTAACCAGACCTTCTGCTGAATTTAGTGTGTGTGGACAAAACGTTACTCTCTTGGTGGACTCAGGTTCTATGTTCACCATTATACCGGAGTCTCTCTTCCACACATACTGGGAGGGTGTTACTCTATCAAATAAGGATATCAATCCTGTTAGTTATCAAGGTGAGTCGATTGATATTTTATGTTACATGTATGGTTCCATCAAATTTGGTTCAAGGAGTACTCAAAGCAAGATTTACATCACAAAGGATGGTCCACCAATTATTGGTTGGATGCCCCAATATGATTTACACATTATCATTAATCCAAGGTCCCCTAACCAAATTATGGTGGTTGAAGATGATATACAGATTGACCACATTTTACAGGACACGCATAAAGTATTTGAGGACAGACTGGGCTGTGTACAGAGTTATCTTCACAAAATAATTCTTAAACCTGATGCTTGTCCAGTACAGCACAAGCTGAGGAAAGTACCACTATCTGTGAAGCAGGGACTTAAAGATCTTCTACAAGAGTTGTTAAATTCGGGTGTCATAGAACCTGTAGAGGCATCGTCATGGATTTCTCCAGTGGTTTTGACACTTAAATCTGATGGTCATTTGAGATTTTGCATTGATTTAAGATCACTCAACCGAGACATTATCATGGACACTTTCCCTTTGCCCAATATTAATGAGTTATTACAATCTGTGGGTGGTGGCAAGTACTTCTCTAAAATAGATTTGAGAAGTGCATATCACCAGATTAAATTACATCCTGACTCCAAATCACTTACTGCTTTCATTACCACAGAGGGCACTTTCCAATTCACTCGCATGCCGTTCGGTTTGGCGTCGGCTGCGAGTGTTTTCCAGAGAATGATGTCCAACATGTTTAAAGGGCTGGTGGGGGTGGTTTACTTCCAAGATGACATTCTTGTTTCTGGAAAAACAGTAGAAGAGCATAATGCTCTTCTTAGACAAGTTCTTTGGAAACTTGAACAAGCGGGTTTAACAGTCAAGAAGGAAAAATGTAAATTCTTAACTGAACAAGTTGAATACCTAGGGTATACTATCTCAAGTGGAGGGTTAGCTCCCAAACGTAACCTCTTGGAAGCTATAAAAAATGCACCTTGTCCTAAAGAGAAAGATCAGCTCAGGTCCTTTTTAGGCCTTGTGGAATATTATTCCAAATTTGTGAGAGCTTTTGCTGACATTTCTGAACCTTTGAGATGTCTTTTGCGAAAAGGAACCAAATATGTGTGGAATAAGGAACAGCAAGAAGCTTTCTCAAACATTAGAAATACGATCTGTGATGCGGGTATTTTAGTTTCCTTTAAGTCAGAGTGCAAATCTTTTCTCACAGTAGATGCCAGTCTCACTGGCATTGGTGTTGTTTTTTCTCAAAACCAACGTGGGGGGGAGAGAACGATTGCCTTTGCATCTAGAACTCTAACACAAGCGGAAAGGAACTATTCCGTAATTGAGAGGGAAGCACTTGCTGCAGCTTGGGGTGTTGAGTACTTTAGAGTATACCTTTGGGGCTCAAGGTTTGTATTGAAGACGGATCACAAACCTCTGATGAAAATTTTGTCTGCTGGAGGTGCTGGTAAGGGCTCAGCTCGTTTGGCCAGATTCACTGCCAGGTTACAGGAATACTCGTATGATATCGAATTCATTCATGGATGGAGGAACTTGCAAGCTGATTGTTTGTCTCGTATGTCCTTAGATTGGGAAGTTGTTGACAGAGATGTTGTCAAGAAACTTGAATCTGAGGAAGCTGTGGCTTTGGTGAGTGAAGTGTGTGAATGCAGTTTGGGCGTGTTTTCAAAAGCACAGTGGTTGGAAGAAATGCAGTTAGATACCACCTTGAAGGAAGTTATTTCCTTAATTGAGAAAGGTGCTCCCCGTGAAAATATGGTACCTTTTGCAATCAGACCTTTTTGGAAACTCATGGATGAATTATCAGTAAATGGATCTGATGTTGTCATGAGAGGTGACAGGTTCGTGCCTCCGGTTGGACTCCGCTTGCACATCTTTAAGCTTGCTCATGAAGGTCATCTGGGCCAAGGCATGACTATCAGAAGAAGTAAACAAGAATTTTGGTGGCCTGGGATTAATGACCAAATTCGTAAGTGGGTTGAAAATTGTGTTTTGTGTAAAGAGAGTGAAAAAAGACTCAAAGTTGGCAATCAGAGTAGTATGGGTCACATTACCGAACCTGGGAAGGCTTGGTATACTATTTGTCTAGATTTTATTGGTCCTCTTTCTGAATAATCATTAGATATGCGTTTTGCAGTTGTCATTATAGATGTTCACTCTAGATGGCTTGTAGTAAACTTTGTGAAGGACGTCACTACTCAGTCTACTATTGAAGTTTTGGAAAAGTTGTTTTTGGATGAAGGTGTGCCGCATATGTTGTTGACCGACAACGGTACACAGTTGACTTCTGGTGACATGCGTTGTTTTTTAGAAAAGTGTGGAGTTAAGCATTCTTGTACCTCTCTTTCCAATCCTATGGGCAATGGTATGGTAGAGAGGGCTAACAGATTAGTTACGGGCACCATTCAACTGGCGTTGGCCAATGGACAATCCCCCAGACGTCTTATTGAAGAAATGCTCTGGGCGTATCGTACCACCGAGCATAGTGTTACCCATTTATCGCCTTTTCAAAGTATGAGAGGACGTGTACCTGGTTCTTGCCTGGTTCCGGCATGGCTGAAAGATTGGGTGGCATCTGGAGGTGAACATCCTCAAGATTTTTTTGATTCCAAGTTCATGGTGGGTGATTGGGTCAAATTGAAGTGTGGTAGAGTGAGAGCTGGTTTGAGCAAATTTTCAGGTCCTTGTCGAGTCGTCAGTGTTGCTAAGCATTTTGTTGTTGTGGAAGGTGGACAAAAATGGAATTTGCGTAGAGTGGCTCTTTACCAGAGGAGGGGGTCTGTTGTCAAGTAATCTGGTCATGATGAAGGGTGTTCTGGCACAATGTTTATCCCAGATATTCCTGTTAATTCTGGTCCAGAGAGGATGGGTCATGATGTTGGTGTTGAACGCAGCACAGATTCTGGGGATCTTGGTAATCTTCATGATACTAGATCAGACAATCTGGGTGGTTCTGGTGCAAAAATTCGCAGACCTCCTTTGTATTTACAAGACTCTGTCACTGTTTGATCTTTTCTGTTTTTTTTTATTTTTAATTGTTTTTTTTTGCTTCGCTTTTGGTTCTGTTCATTAAGGAGGAGGATGTGTTGTAACTTACCTTTTCATCATTCTGCAGTTGTCCTTCCATGTTGTTTACCTTACCTCGCGATGGAGCGCTCACGTTTCTGTGTTCTTTAGAATGTGAGGCTGACGGCACTCGATGTTTGCCAGTTGCTGCTGGATCGTCGGGGTGGTCGGATGCCAGGTTGTGTTCCTAAATAAATCTTCTTCTCAACTCTTCCTGAACCTTGAAGATTATTTCTACGTTCCGTCTCAACACACACCCTGTTCCTGCACGGAACGAAATGCACAACATTGTGCATTTCGGTCCGTGCAGGAACGGGCTGCGGCGCTCCCACAGCGGTGCCTTTCTAAGGCTCTCCTATGAGCCTTAAAAAGGCACCACCATGGGGCCGTCGCTGCAGGACTGCCCCACCTTTATTCCAGTTATAATATGGTGGGCGGGCTGACTACGGGTTTGGCGGTGTTGCTGCTGGGCGCTGGCGTGCTGGCCTGCTGCATCACTGCCAAACTCGCAATCAGGCCCAAAGGCTCCTGTAGGGAACTCACCCCAGAGACACTCAGTGTCCCTGGCCCAGGAGACCCTCTGTGGTGTATGTCTGTCACCCATGTCACTGACACTGTAGAAGATACCAGAACATTGTAGGATAGACTAGAACTGTGGAAACTTGCGGTCACAAAATTCTAGAATGTAGAGTGAGGAGCCTGCACACTCCAGAATTGGCAGTTGGTATACTGTGGCAGAGGTGTATGGACTAAACCTGATGCTTCTCTTCACTCTCTGATCTGCTTATTGAGTAACCCACTTATCTTGCATTGGACACTGGCGACGAGGATGGGATATGTCCAGGTACACCTCAACACGCACTCAGTGCCACAGGAAAACAGAGTGTGGCTACTCTAAGGAACTGAAGGATATTCAGGGAAGTACACTGGTCACACGACTGAGTCCAGGATTGTTGTGTCAAATGGACTCTGGTACACAGCAGTGAGTAAGTGGCTACTGGCGGCAGTCGATGTGGTGACTTAACGATCGTCCCAATGTGACCCCTGTTTACCGCTTGAGTTATTGACTTGGAAGAAAACTGTGTGCCAGAGGGATGTGGTGATTTTAACCTCCATCCAGCGTGTTGACATTTTGTGAGAGAGTTAACTGTCTGACACCACTCTCTGCTCCTGACGTCAGCATGAAGGGGCCTGCTGCTTTCTGACGAAGGTGCGCACTGTACATGAGGAATCCCCTCCCATTGTACCACCTAACTGAAGTGGCTACGAACATTTTTGGAGCGTGTTTGTTGCCCGGTACATGCAGCAACGAACTGTTGTGAGTACGAGGGGTGTGCGCTGAGCACAAGAATTAACCACCGTTAACGTTCCTCGCTCGCTTGGGGTGCACGCTGAACATGAAAATCAGTCACACAAGCGGCTATGAACTGATATGAGTGTGATCGATGCTGCGCACCAGCAGCTATGAACTGGTGTGAGCGTTAGGGGTACACCACCATTAACTCATTTCAAACACAGCACAATGAGAAGAATTCGGTGCCCAAGAAACCGAAATAAGGTCTCACTCCAGAGTATGATCTTACTGTAAGGAAAGACAAATGTAAACTTGAATGTACTGAAATAAACTATCTTGGGCATAAATTCACTTCTGAAGGGGTACAACCCAAAGCAGATCTGGTGAACACCATAATGAAATTAGTGGCACCCAAAACCAAAGATGAGCTGAGATCCTTTTAAGGAATGATAGAATTTTATAGTAAATTCATCAGCAACTTTTCCAGCCGAAAGTGCCATATTTGCAAATTGTTGAAAAATAGGGTGACCTTCGAGTAGGATGGGCATTGTGAGAGAGAATTTAAAGATGTTAAGAATGCCCTGACCACTGCACCAGACTTGAAAGCATTTGTTCCAGGGAAAAAAATCATCATTACAACAGATGCCAGTTCAAAAGGGCTACGGGCTGTACTTCTACAAGAAAGTGGAAATGGTGAGAAAACCATTGCATTTGCCTCAAGAGCACTTAGGCAATCTGAGGTCAACTATTCTGTAATCGAAAAATATGCAGTGGCAATGTACTGGGCACTAAACAAATTCAAGAATTTTATATGGGGGACTGTGTTCAAGGTAAGGACAGACCACAAGCCACTCAGGGAGATATTTAAAAAAAGGGCTGGAGGCAATTTCCAGCAGAATTAAAAGATGGGTCATTAATCTACAAGAATACACATTTGATGTAGAATATATCCCTGGTACATGTAACTTTGCAGCAGATTGCTTGTGCCGATTGGTTGATGACACGGAAAAGGAAGAAAACGTCTGTGACAACCGAAGTGAGGATATAGAAATACACAAGGAAAATATGTGTGTGATCACCAAAGGGGTGGTTGAGGAGGAAAACTGGAAAAAGAGTTACAAACAGATCCCATTCTAAGTAAAGTACTTAAAATGGTGTAGAAGAGAATGAAGAGCGGCTGAGGCCATATTGAATGGTCAGAGTAGAATTATCAGAAGAAGATGGATGCCTCCTCCGAGGAACAAAATTTATACCTCCTGAAACCCTCAGGAGAAAACTGATTGACATAGCACATGAAGGCCATCTGGGGATCACCAAAACCAAGCAAAGGTTGTGGTTAGACTTTTGGTGGCCTGGGATGGATGCACTGGTGGAAAGAGCGATTAGGAATTGCATAGCTTGCTCCATCAGTGATAAGGTAGCAATGGATATCATTGGACCACTGAGAGGAGAGAAGCATTCTAGTATTAGTCGACTGGTATTCAAGATAGCCAGAAATTAAATTTTTCTCTGACATCAGCTTGACCTCAGTTATAAACTTCCTGGTAGGGATCTTCTTACGAGAGGTACTACCCAACACCCTTTTAACTGACAATAGTGTTCAGTTTTGCTCCAGAGAAATGAAGGAATTTATGCAATGTAATGGAATAACAAGTAAACTTAGTGCTCTATATCACAAAGAAACCAATGGGGCAGTAGAAAAATGTAACAAAACACTCAAAGAGGGCATTCAGCTTGCAAGAGCTAATGGGTTGAGCTGGAAAGACGAGGTGTGGAGGTGAATAGAGGCTTATCGATTAGCTCCTCATCAGTCAACAGGTATGACTCCCTTGGAGCTGTTAAAGACTATGAAGCCCAATTCTAGACTGGTACCAGGGTGGATGAAATGGCACAAAGGTTAGGTGAAGATTGATGTAAGCCAACATTGAAGGAAAAAGGAGTTTGAGTTGCAGGCAGCCCGCAAGGAGAGGTTTGACAAATTGCATAAGACCAAGGTTATCGAGTTTAAAGTGGGTGATTGAGTAAGAGTGAAAGCTCCAACTGTCAACAAACAATCGTCAAAATTTACTGAACCCATGAAAGTCATAAAGCTCTTTCGCAATGCGGTCAAGACAAAGGATGGTAGAATATGGAATCTGGGGAAGGTGGTGAAGCATTACTGGCCTGGACACAATGGGGAGACACATGAAAACAACAGTGAAGTAAGGTCAGAAAGTGGACATACGAATGGCAGTCCTGTGATACAAAAGGGGGAAAAGTAAACACTGCGGTTCAAGTGAGATCTCCCCCGAGTTTCTTAAAAGATTACTTTGTTAAGTAATACAGTGAAAGTTATTACATTTTATACTTCCCCTTATTGCCTGAAATTGAATGCGGTACCCATGTCTAACTTTAATTCTGTGAAGCCATGAATAAAAATATTTCTTAACTTATTTTTATATTTTGCTTCTCTTTTTCAAATACATTATTCACTGTTATGTGTTTTCATGCTTCCTGGGAAGGGAATCTGAGGAAAATATCTTTTGTGAAAAAAGGGAGATGTGTGGTATCTGTCCGTCACCATTGTCGCTGGCACTGTAGAAAATACCAGAACATTGTAGAATAGGCTAGAACAGTGAAACCTTGTGGCCACAAAGTTCTAGAATGTACAGTGAGGAGCCTGTGCGCTCTGGAATTGGCAGTTGGTATGATGTGGCTGAGGTGTATGGAATAAACCTGATGCTTCTCTTCACTCTATGGACTGCTTATTGAATAACCCTCTTATCTTGCATTGGACACCCTCCTCTCTTCGCTTCCAGTTGTAAGCACCTCAAGATTGCCATTAACTTACTAGGGACAGTTGTTTCTTAAACAAATTTATGCCGGGTCTGGTGGTTCAGTGGACTAATGCATCCACTGCAGCAGCCTGTGTTCGACTTCATGGTCACAGGTTCAAATCCCGCTGGGTACACTCCGACTTTCATCCATCTGAGGTCCATAAAATGAGTACCATTTAGGTGGGTAACAATAAACATCTGTTATTCAGCGCCAAGATACCTACGGGTGAACGTGCGATTTACAAATACACATGTTATGTTAAAACGTATGGGCACGTCGTTCCCCAAAGTTTCCGCCACATCAATCTCTTATATAGTGCTTCATACCACACTTGTGCTATTTGTAAGCACTGTAAATAACAGGTCTTAATGTTATCCAATCACACTGTATTCAGTTTACCAACATAAGAAGGATAGAATTTTGAGCCAGGCCTGACACAATTTGAACAATACACCTGCATATCACTGTGATGTCATGGACTAGAATGTAACTATGCCTGAGTGTATGGAACCAGGATAAGGTGGCCTAAATGTTGTCTGTCAAATATGAAGTTTCCTAAATATCGTTTACAGAAATATTGCCCCACATGAGTTAATAATAGAAAATGTGCATCCAAAAAAGCATTATTTTTTTAAACAATATATAGCCCACAATATTTATGTCGGGCAATATTTTTGTTATTGATATTCTGACATACAACGATACCTAAGCCACCTTGCCAAAACACACCATAGATACAGACACATTTTGTCTTGGTTGATTTTCCTCCCTCTTCTCAACTTTTTCTTGCTTCAACAGAAAATAATGCACTTTTTATAATGCATACTTATGAACAGTTTAAGTATCAACTTGCTGCTAGGGTGTGACACACAAAATGTCCTCATTTTCCTCGCACACTTTTTTGCCAGCTATCATTGTTTTGTTTAAAGGGCTTTGTCATTGCTCAAACCTGTCAACCTAAGAAAGAATATGAAACTGTCATGCACTCACCTGGTTCCAACCACGGAGACGATACTGGAACTGATGCTGGACCTCCTATCCCCACAGGGCCTTTCCAGTTTAAAGAATAGTTTCTCCCTAAACAAGGCACTGCCTTTGGGGGGCAAGGAGATAGGAGCAAAATAAGAAAAGAGACACTTGCGGTACTGGTTCCGGTCAGCAACTGCGCAGCACAGCAATTAACTGGTGGCCCTCTGAGTCAGCTAGGGAGATGTACAGGACCGTGACCTCTGATTTTGTGAAGACACAAAGCACTAGAAATAACAGGAAGAGGCAATTACCATCAATACACTACAGGCCTCTCATACAACGGATCTGCAATAACATCAGTAACATACACTTGTGGTCTCTTTCAGAAACACAGCAAGGAAATAAAATAACTGGAAGCACGGATTGGAGCCATCCACTCCCAAGGAAAAACTCAAAAAACAGATTGGAGTTACTAGCACTCCCAAGGAAATACCAGGTGCACAGATTAGAGTTAATTGGCACTCCCTAGGGTAAACTCAAAACATAAATCTCTGGAAAGGGTCAATACATGAATCAAGCACTCAGAGGAAAGTTCTCTAGGCACAACTGTTTTTCAGGGAAACACAGAGCAAAGTCTCGAGTCCTTGAATCACACAATTCAAAGGCAAGGTTGCAGGAAGGATCCAGAGCAACAACAATCAAGGTGAACTGGAGGGAAGTGACTGAGCGGAAACTTGAAGAGAAGTCTATAGTCTTGAGGACTCCGATACTCCGGCCGTGTACTACTATAAAAGGATAGTGTGCACTAACCTGATATCAAGTACTCAGCAAGTCGCCGAGGAATTGGAGTAGCTGAGCAGGAGGCGGAGACGAAAGATGCATTGAGGGAGCTGGAGCCAAGGGAAGCACCGGAGGAACTTGAACCGCAGCCGGGAAGAGAGCTACCTTGGCCCGGTCGATTCTTCAGGTGAGTGGGTAGGCAGGAAGCTTGTTCCGCTGGGAGCATAGGCCAAGCAAGGGGCTTGGCCTATGCTCCCAGGCCTATGCTTATATACAGGCCCAGGGTCCAATGGATACAGCGGGATCACATGTGGCACTTGGCGCACGTGGCAATCTGGAAGGTTCTCCAAGACTCCTGAAGGAAAAACGTGTTAGTACACTGGCCAAACCTTATAGGAAGAGCAAGTGCAAACTAGCGGATGGAATCACTTAAAAGGAAACAAATGTTTTGTTTTGCCTAACGTACACAAGGGAAAATACTCCAAGACCCCAGCAACAGCGGAAGCAAGGCAAGCCATTGGTTCATGTGTTCAGGGAATGCTTACAAGCTCGGGTGTAATGGAATCAGGGGGAGAGGGGAAACTCGGGCATGGAATCATAGCGCACCATAAGGCACCACATGCATGGCGTAACATGAGCTCTGCACGCCAGGCCCTCTACACAGAGGAAGCATGAGGGAGTTGCGACGGAAACTATATTTCAGTAGCAGATGTTATCTAGTGGCTAAGAACACCAGAGCCGTTTCCACCCTGCACCCATCTGTGTGCTTCTGGGCCAATTGCTTAGACACAGTTCCCAAAGGTATTTGCTCACTTTCGCAAATCTCTCAATTTACAAATCTAAATTCACGCTGCTCATTCACCAAATGTGTTTTAACATTCACAAGTGAATTCACTCAATTGCATATTACACCAAGTGGTGTAATATGCAGGGGAGAGCAGAAAAAAATAAAAATAAAATGATAATGTTTTTGCTACTGGGCTGGGTTAGGATGGGGCAGGCTGGGGTCGGAGCCTGGGAGGAGTGGTGAGTGCGCACACTCAAAGCTCGCCTGACTACTTGGCCGGCCATCTTGGCCCAGCCAAAGCGTCATGCGCACTTAGCATGTTCCCCACCAGGCTGCATTACACAGCCTGGTGGAGAACATGCCCAGGCCCCCAGTCCCCATCTGAGCGCCGAACCACAGCGCTCAGACCAATCACAACGCTGCATTGCAGCGTTGTGATTGGATTAGGAGAGCCCGGGTGCTTCCTGGTTCCGGACTTGTCAGGAAGAGAAGGAAGGACGGAGAAATGGCGGCCGCGGAAAATGGTACATGGTTTTTTTTGTTGCTTTTTTTCTCAGACCCCCTTCCTCGCCCCATCACCCCTGTTCCCTGCCAGCCACCCCTGGTAATATGATATGAGCAAATTTCTTCTCTTAGGGGGGTTGTGAAAGGCTCTATGGCCGAATCCCTGTCTAAGTAGGTGCTCATCTACAAACTTGCCTGCTTGTGGATGTTCAGAAACCTCTGAAAGATGCATTATGGTACACCAGCAACATGAGTAGCTTGAATTCATAGGTGAATTTCAGGACTGCTCATAGGAAACTGTGACTGTAGCATCTTTTTGGAAGGACTCCTCAAATCCTCTGTGAATTCCAGGAGCCAGAAATTTACTCTAAACATAGACGTAATTCGGTTGGAGAACATTTCTATTTTTTGAGAATCTTGCCCTGTATTCCCTAGTGCTTCATAACTATTATCTGAGAAAAATTCTTGGAAGCAGGCCAAGTTCCAGTATTCTGAACTACACAGAAAGTGATCCCTTAAATTTAAGCAGCTTCTAAGTATTAAGTGTCTTCTTGGCTGCAGCGGCTCTCGCTCACCTGCACGCGTCTATATTTGCATGCCATCACACCCAATTGGATTGTCTGTGGCCATTACAGATAGCTTCACCTCTGCTGGAGTTGCTATATATTTGGCACTTCTCAGTAATGCAGGCAGAGTGAATCATTTGCCTGGGGAGAAGGAGTTTAGCAATGATTAAATTACAGTCTACAGAGAAAGTTCTAGTTCTGAATCTCCAAAAGGAGCATAAATCTGGGCTGACTGCTGAGTACTGCTAGTCTAATGAAGGGGTCTGACTTTCTTTTCCAAGGATTGCTGCTCTGAATCTTACTGTTTTGTGCCAGCCTCAAGTAAAAGTGGCATTTACTAATATCCCTGCCATTAGTGGAAGCTTTATATGCGAAAAACCAATTTTCCTGGTCGGCTTTTTGTACAAGTCAATGGTATATACATGCTAATGTATGCGCAATATCGTTGTCAAGCAAGGGGTTTGATTCGTGCCTTAGTAGTTTGCTCCAAAATTAAATCTAAATTCATTTCGCTGAAAGGCACTGAGCCGTAGACAGCTCTGAGCCCCACGCGGGCTTTTCTGTCATCAAAAACGTTTAACCTCACATGGGCTCTTCTGTCATCAAAAAAGTTTAACCTCACGTGGGCACCAGAAAAGTATCTGCGATTACTGAACTTGAGTTAAATCTCAGGGGGATTTCAGCACAATCCTGCCCTTAAGCGCTTAGGTAAAAGCGAAGGGCATAAAACCCATGAAAAGAAGGCAATGCTGTAAACACTGCTGGAATTCTCCCCTCGAGAACTAGGCCGCAAGACGGAAGAAGCTAAAATGGCTGTGGAAGGCAGGGTCAGCACAGGGCTGCCTGGTCTGATGATGGCCTACAAAGAAATGTGACTTAGAATGCTATGCTAATTGGCGTTTGCCTCCTGGAGGTTGCTTTTCCCCCCCATTTCACTCATGGAATAATTTCTTTATTCATTCCACTGGCCCCATTATTCTAGGCTATGCATTCCTTTAAAATGTATTTTATGAGTCATTGGTCATTAATGTGATGTAAGTTGAAGTGGATGTCAAAGGTGCAGTTTACAGGTCGCTGCGACGATTTAAAAGCAGAAGTTTAGCATCAAAGTGCAAAACCCCCTCTTTTTATTGCATTTTAAAAGGAGTTTCTAAATAAAAGCAGGGTGATATTCTTCACGCTCACAGACATTTTTCAAATTTACAGTTACTCTCATTAAAACGAAAATTTAGAGTTAAAATAAACAATCTCTGGCATAGTGGTTGCACTCATTTTAAAATTGCCTTCTCAGTGTGATGGGGGGAAACAGGTCATTTTTAGCCTGGGTTTTGATAGTGATGTTGTCAAATGCCATAAACAATATAAATATAGTGAGGGCTTTGGTTCTACCCCTTTCATCTGTTGACTTTCTTTAGCCAACCTATATCAGCCATTGGCTCGAGACTTTGTCAATCATGTCTCAGCTCAGCCTACTGGAGCATTTACCTCTCACATAATCCTATTGGTTTGACTTAGTCGCAGAGGTGAAGAAAATACACACCCAGAGCAAATATGGACTCCCCAAATATGGACTCTATCCACTTTAATCAAGCCCTTTCAAATGATATTTGACCAACCGGATTTGAGCAGATCTCAAAGACTTAACTGTAGTTCCCAAAAAATGCACATTCTGTCAAATTTCTTTATCATTAAGATCTTCCATGAATATATTCGAAGATTTGAAATTCAAATCAGACATCTTCGAATGCTCTTATTACAGTTCATTGATTTTAACATAGCAAAGTTCTTGTTACAATTCATTGATTCTAAAAAAGACAACACGTTTTGCAAACTAAGTTCATCAGGGCTTAATGAGCAAACTTTATGGTTAATACTTGTTTCAAATCTAAAATGTAATGATAACACTGGACACACTCCATTATCCTTGACCTTTTATCAGCAAGTTCAGCTATTTTTTCAGTAGTGCTTCAGGGCCATCATATGCCCTATATGTTCTGTTTTTATGTGGTGCCATCTAAAACATGTTAAAACTATTCAGTTGAACTCTAGCCCATTTATGCATATTGTTTTAGGGAGAAACGAATCAAAATTTCCAGCATTTGTTTCCTTAATGGGCAGAGACAGTATGGGGCCCTCAAGTGTTTTGTGTATCTTGGCCCATGAGCACAATTGAATATGTATGTATTTTTAAGCAAAAATTGAAACTTTAAACCCTGATTTAAGAATAGCCGTATACACTGACTGCATTCTATTTTATTTAAATTTTTACATCAATGTTAACCTTTTTCTCTTAAACATTCAGGCCTCGCTGTAACCCAATTCCAGTCTGATTCGATTTTGAAAATCATCCTGTGACGGAACCAGGGTTGACCTGCAAGAAAAGATATGGTCAGAGCTGAGCTGGGGTTGGTATTTCCAGTGCTGCTTCAGCCATCATGTGTGAGAAGTTGGCCTGGCATATGCTGTCCACTAGTTATAGTGGGCACCTTGCACCAGTCCAAACGACCATTATTGATGATAGGTTTAAAGACAACCTTTATTGAAAGCTATCCTAGTGGTAGCTATGGAGAGCAGCCTTCAGGCTAAGTCTTGAAGGAGTGTTAAGCTGTTTGTTTTACCAATTATAATCTCGTGAATGACCAAATGAAAGGAGAACCACACCAGGTATATATATAAAATATATGTATTTATTACTAAACACTACCCAATAGTCTCTTTATGAGGCTAGAGGTCAAAGTACACAAGTTACAAGTCAAATAGCACAGTAAATTAGCACAATATACGATTAGCCCTAGGGGCGTACCAAACCATATATTAAGAAAGTGGTATAAGAACCACGACTTAAGTAGACACAAGGCCTAGAGCCTGTAGAATCGCTGGGACCCCAAGGAACCACCCAAGGTAGTGACACAGGGGACCCACGGGGGCTGTGTGCAGTGTGTGAACACAGCCGTGAGCTACGTTAAAGTCTATGGGAAAGTCGCAGTACGAATTTTAGAGTTTAAGGACACTTAGAAATGGACTAGGACCAAACCCTCTTGGACTTAGACAGTTCTAGGGTTAACACCCACGGGAGCACTGGAGTACTCGAGTTACCTCACCCAGGGAAGCCGGGTGCATAGGTGTCGAATGGTGTCGGGTCGCGTCGTCGATTTCAATGGCAGGCTGCAAAGAAGTGCTGCTGCCGGGAAGATGCGAAGTGTCCGAAGAGATCCAAGCCTGGATTGGAGGTGAGAAGAATCTAAAAGCAGAGGGGACAGAGTCTGGGTCACTTGCCAGTGACCAGGGGCACGATAGGCGAATGCCCACCGATGTCGGGTGTTTCAGGTGAAGGAGGTGAAGCTTGACTCTTCAGCCACGAGGCCCCGGAGGTGTTGACGATGACCAGGAGCTGGATTCGAGCTGTCCCACAAAGGATGTCGAGTGCTGCAGCATTGGTGTCCGGATTGAACACAACAAGCCCTGGCAACAGCAACCCACGCAGAAAGGAGAAAGATGCTTCGGTGCAGACCAGCAAGGTCTGAGGGACTCACCACTTGGTGGGGAGTCAGGGCACGTCTGGAGCAACCAGGAAAGTCCAAAGAAAATCAGAGTTGCCTTCACAGGGACCCACCAGTTGACGGACCAGGGATCGCGAAGGAGCCTCAAGCGGAAATGCAAGAAGTGGGCCCACGGAACACTCGTGGAGTGTAGGCTCACAATCTTCAGTGCAAATGGTGCTCGGGGCTTGGGCTACAAGTAACCCAAAGTAGGACTTCAAGAGACGTCGAGAAGTCAATGCACAAGCAAATGTGCACGGTAACCAGGAGTTCCGGTTCCACACTACTCACGAGGGCTGCGGGTCTCAGCTTTGCTGGGGACTCGGGTCGGCCTCTGAGATGTCTGGAAATCCTCTTCCTGTGTTGCAGATGCTTCGGAGTCCGGCGGGAGCTTCGGAGATGCAGACCGGCAAAATGCTTTGTTGGTGCCTGCCAAGCAGGGGAGTCACTCCTTGACCCCAAGGGAGATTTCCTCAGTCCTCTAGTCTTGAGTAGAGCGTCGAAGTTCCAGGATTCAGCTTCAGAGTTTCATCCAGGGATATCTAAAGTCCTGGTGCCAGGGGTTCCTTACTTATACCTAAGAAAGGGGTTGGACTAACTCTGGGGACCCACCTATGGGAGGGTTTGGAAAGAGGGGTGGCTACACCCATTTCCTTTGTCCAGTTTTGCGCCAGAGCAGGGGCTGGCAGCCCCTGCAACCGGTTTGAACTGGGGTATGCACGAGGACACCAAATGTGCCCCCAGTGCAGGACTTCAAAGCACTCTTGGAGTGCACCCACCCAGCCCTAATCCACTAAGGCCTGTCTGGGAAGTGGTAACACCTCCCTGGGACAGGAAACCTATTGTCCAGGCCTCCCCTGCCGGAGTTTCGGTCAGCAGCAGGAGGCCAGACTCGTGTCTGTGGCTGCAGCATCCATTTTGTGATGCCAGGCTCTGTAAAGTCTCTACCGGGTATACCGGTGCTGTCATGTCTCTCCCTCTAGAAGGGTGGGATCATACTCCCACACCAGTTACTGGTGTGGGGTATGATTCCAAGGTGTTTGACACCAAACACGACATGTTTCCGTGCAGCCAGTCCAAAGTTAGCATTTACCATTTGGTTATAATGCACTTAAGAGTATATGGTCAGGCTGCACCACAGACAACCCCGGAGAGGAGATTCCGAAGGCTGCAGAGGGGCTCTGCTCATGCATGGGCACCCTCTCACATAAAACCAAGCACCCTGCCTTCAGGATTGATAAGGCCTGCCATAGGGGTGACTGATAGGTTTCTATGTGCAGTGATAGGTGAGATATAGTGAACCTACATCTCTGTAAGGGGTGCATGCACCACCTTACTCAGGCTGCTGTAGCAGTCCTGTGGTGTCATTTTGGATGGCTTTCCAGGGGTGGCACAATACATGCTTCAGCCCCTGGTAGGCCTCTGGGGTACCTATGCCCTGGGTACATAGTATACCATATACTAGGGACTTATAAGGGCACCCCAGAATCCAATCTGAAGTGTACTTAAGGTACATGGAATCCATTTAGAGAGGAAGCAGCTAGGCTGGGGTCCTGGATAGCAGGGCCCCAGCCAGACTAAAGTCGAAAAACAGTGATACATCAGCAAAAAGTGGGGGTAACCATAAGAGGCAGATCCTACTCTCCTACACAACCCCCCCCCCAAACGCAGGGACATTAAACTAACCTTGACCAGTTGAGTCTTCATGTTCTAAGTGGAAATATCTGGAGAGTCCATCTGCATTGGCATGGCTACTCCCAGGTATATGTTCCACTGTATAGTCCATCCCCTGTAGGGAAATGGACCACCTCAAAAGTTTGGGGTTTTCACCCTTCTTCTGTTTTAGCCATAAGAGGGGCTTATGGTCTGTCTGAACAATGAAGTGAGTGCCAAACAAGTATGGCCTCAGCTTCTTCAGAGCCCAAACCACAGCAAAGGCCTCCCTCTCAATGGCTGACCAACGTTTCTCTCTGGGGGTCAGCTTTCTGCTAATAAAAGCTACTGGCTGATCCTGACCTTCATCATTCAACTGTGATAGTACAGCCCCTACCCCCAACTCAGATGCATCTGTTTGCACAATGAACTTTTTGGAGTAATCAGGACTCTGCAGAATGGGAGCAGTGCACATGGCCTGCTTCAGGTCATCAAATGCCTTTTGACATCTAACTGTCCACTGAACCTTTTTGGGCATATTATTAGAGGTTAAGTCATTCAGGGGTGTCACTATTGATCCATACCCCTTGACAAATCTTCTGTAATACCCAGTCAGGCCTAAGAAGGCTCTCACCTGAGTCTGGGTAGTTGGAGCAACCCATTCCATGATGGTCTGGATTTTGCTCTGCAATGGTTGAACCTGACCTCCACCCACAAGGTGGCCCAGGTACACAACCTGACTCTGCCCTATCTGGCACTTAGTGGCCTTGATAGTTAGGCCTGCCTTCTGCAGGGCCTCCAAAACATTTCTGAGGTGGACCAGGTGATCCTCCCAGGTGGAGCTAAAGACAGCAATATCATCTAGATATGCTGCACTATAGGCTTCCAGGCCTGTAAGGACTGTGTTCACCAACCTCTGAAAAGTGGCAGGTGCATTCTTCAAACCAAAGGGCATCACCACAAATTGGTAAAGCCCACCAGGGGTAGAAAATGCAGTTTTTGGCTTTGCATCATCAGCTAGTCTGATCTGCCAGTAGCTAGCTGTCAGGTCAAATGTGCTTAGATACTTGGCTGAGGCCAAAGTGTCTATTAGCTCATCTGCCCTGGGGATGGGATGGGCATCAGTCCTAGTGACTGCATTGAGGCCTCTGTAGTCCACACAAAACCTCATCTCTCTCTTGCCATCTTGGGTGTGAGGTTTAGGCACCAGGACTACTGGACTAGCCCAAGGGCTATCTGAAGGCTCAATGACACCCAGTTCCAACATTTTCTGGACTTCTGTCCTGATGCATTCCCTGACCTGGTCAGGTTGCCTGTAAATCTTACTTTTAACAGGCAGACTGTCCCCAGTGTCCACTTCATGAGTGCACCAGGTGGTCTGACTTGGAGTCAGAGAGAACATGTGTCTGAACTGATTGAGCACCTGTCTACAATCAGTTTGCTGCTGGGCAGTGAGGCTGCCTGCCAAGGCTACACCATCTACTGACCCATCCTCAGGGTTCTGTGAGAGCAGGTCAGGGAGTGGGTCACTCTCTTCCTCCTGTCCCTCATCAGTTGCCATGAGCAAGCCCATGTCAGCCCTGTCCACATATGGCTTTAGCCTGTTGACATGGAGCACCCTATGGGGGCTCCTGGGAGTTCCCAGGTCTACCAGATAGGTAACCTCTTCCTTCTGTTCAACAATTGTATGGGGGCCACTCCACTTGTCTTGGAGTGCTGCTGGGGCCACTGGCTCCAGCACCCACACCTTCTGCCCTGGCTGGTAAACAGTCAGCACAGCCTTTTGGTCATGCCAGGCTTTCTGTAATTCCTGGCTAGCCTCAAGGTTTTTGGTTGCCTTTTTCATATAGTCAGCCATCCTGGAGCGGAGACCAAGTACATAGTCCACTATGTCCTGTTTAGGGGTTTGAGAGGTAACTCCCAACCTTCCTTCACCAGACACAATGGACCCCTGACAGGATGGCCAAACAAAAGTTCAAAAGGGCTGTAGCCAACCCCCTTTTGAGGCACCTCCCTGTATGCAAATAAAAGGCAGGGCAAGAGTATGTCCCATCTTCGCCTAAGCTTTTCTGGGAGCCCTTTAATCATGCCTTTCAAGGTTTTGTTGAATCTTTCAACTAAACCATTGCATTGTGGGTGATAGGGTGTGGTGAATTTATAATTCACTCCACACTCCTTCCACATTGCAGTCAAGTAACTGGACATAAAGTTTGCACCTCTGTCAGATACTACCTCCTTAGGAAAGCCCACTCTTGAGAAAACTCCCAGGAGGGCCCTTGCCACCACAGGTGCTGTAGTGGTCCTAAGGGGAATGGCTTCTGGATACCTGGTGGCATGGTCCACCACCACCAGGATAAACCTGTGCCCAGATGCTGTTTGGGGATCCATGGGACCAACTATGTCAGTCCCCACCCTCTCAAAGGGAACCCCCACCACAGGGAGTGGTATCAGGGGGGCCTTTGTGGTGCCACCTGCCTTCCCACTGGCTTGGCAGGTTACACAGGAGCGACAAAACTCCTTGGTGTCTTCAGACATGTGGGGCCAGTGAAAGTGAGGGACAATCCTGTCCCAAGTCTTGTTCTGGCCCAGGTGACCTGCTAAGGGAAAATCATGGGCTAGTGTCAATAGGAAGCCCCTGAACTTCAGAGGTATAACCAACCTCCTGGCTACTCCAGGCTTGGGGTCTCTACTCTCTGAGTACAGGAGTCCATCATCCCAATACATCTTATGGGTGCCACTAGCATTCCCAGCAGCCTCAGCAGCAGCTTGCTGTCTGAGGGGTTCAATTCAAGAGAGGGGCAGTTCAGCTGCTCCTGGCTCAGATCTGCCCTGGAAGGGCCCCCTGTCCCCAAGAACTCAACCTGATCAGTTTCAAGCTCCTCTGGGACAGTTCCTTCTTCAGGCCTGAGATCATCTTCCTGAGCCAAGGGGGAAGGCACTGCCTTAACCCTACTGCTCCTCCTCTTGGGAGGCACCTGGTCCATTATTTCAGAATCCAGGGCCTGTTCAGTTTTTGACATTTTTGCCTGTGACCTGGTCACAGCAAAGACATGTGCAAGGATCCCTAGCATTTCTGCATGTGTCCTGAGCTCCACCTCTGCCCAAGCTGAGGTTTCAAGATCATTGCCAAGCAAGCATTCGACTGGTAGGTCTGCACTCACCACAACCTTCTTAAGGCCAGTTACCCCTCCCCAGGAGAAGTTAACAACTGCCAGAGAATGGTCTGTTCTGACATTGCTAGCATTGGTCACTTGGTACATTTCACCAAGTATAATCTGCCCAGGATCCACAAGATCTCTTGTCACCATTGTGACACTTGCTCCTGTGTCCCTGAATGCCCAAGCCTCTTTTCCATTAATTAAAGGCTGCTGTCTGTACTTGCCCAAATTATTGGGACTCACAAGGGGGGACATATCCATGCCCCCATCACAGACTAGCACAGCCTGAGTTGGCACTCTGACTAGGCCAGAGCCCATCTCAGTACCCAGGGTCAACCCTACTACACCCTTATTCTGAGTACCTCCACCACCATTTGTAGCTGGACTAGGGGGAACAGTTGCCTTAGGGGCAATGGTGGCTGGATTAGAGTCCTTGGACTTGGTGCAGTCACTTGTCCAGTGAGTTTTCTGCTTACAGATTTTGCACCATGATTTCTTTTGGCCTTTTCCTTTAGTAGATTGGGATTCCCCACCAGATGCAGATTTTTGGGGACCTGGAGAAGACTTCTGGTCTTTACCCTTCTCCCCACCCTTGTCAGAGTTTTTGGAATCTTGCTTCTTCTGGTCACCACCTTGGTTCTGTACCTTCTGTTTCACCCTGGTTCTGACCCATTTGTCTGCCTTCTTTCCCAATTCTTGGGGAGAGGTCAGATCAGAGTCAACCAGGTACTGATGTAGCAACTGATTCTGACAGTTATTAAGAATCTGCTCCCTCATGATTAAATTATACAATCCTTTGAAGTCACACACCTTACTGCCCAGTAACCAGCCTTCCAGAGCCTTAGTAGCACAATCTACAAAGTCCACCCAGTCCTGTGTCTGTGCCTTTTGGGTATCTCTGAACTTTAACCTGTATTGCTCAGTGGTTAGGCCAAACCCATCTATCAGTGCACTCTTGAGGACATGGTAATCATCAGTATCCTCTTCTCTAACAGTGAGGAGCTTGTCTCTACCTTTGTCTGCAAAGGAGAGCCACAAGATTGCTGCCTACTGCTCCTGGGGGACCCTCTGAACTTTACAGGCCCTTTCCAGTGCAGTAATCCATTTGTGGATGTCATCCCCACTCTGGTAGGGAGGGACAATCTTGCTCAGGTTTCTATGGTCATAAGACCTTTCCCTACCACTAGGGAAGTTGCTGCCACCATGGGACTCTAGTCCCAACTTTCTTCTTTGTCTATGAAGCTCTAGGGACTCCCTGTCTATAGCCAACTGCGCTCTTCTGATCCTAAGCTGAGCTTCTCCATACTTGAGCAGTCTCTCTTTCCTTTCATGAGAGGATTCCCTCCTATCAGAGGAAACAGAGGTCCCTATTGAGGTGTCAGAATGGTTAGATTCCTCAGAAGGAGATCTGGACCTTCTAGGCACACTCACAACTCTTCCTGGTGGGACAAAGGGGAGGCCATTCTGGTCCTCCTCCTCATCTGCAGGAGGAGCTGGATTTTCCAGGGCAAGATCATTGTCATCTTCCTGGCCAGTTTCAGAGGTCAGGTCCTGGGTTTCTTCACCCCTGGTCCCTTCCTCATCTTCTGCCCCACCCTCTCTGCCTACCCCTTCAGACCCTGTGGGTCTTCTGAGATCATCCAACAGAAGCACCTCTATGAGGCGTTGGGTGTTGGCACTTTTGCCTGTCTTCAGCTTCCTAGTACTGCACAATGCTCTCAATTCCAAGAGGTTGTCATACTTGGATGGTAGAAGCCCATTGGCTTCTGGCAGGGACCCACTGGTTCCTGGCCTTGAAGACATCACTAGTGAGGTGTGGTGTATGCACTACCTACTCTAGTGTGGCCTACTAAACTCTCTTGAGTTGTAGAAAGGGTGTGCTAAGCCCTTGACACACAACTCTAAGTTCAGTAGAACTTACTGTATTTCTAAGCTTGAATTTATATGTACCTGAGGTACCTTTAGTGGTTTTCAGTTAGTCACACACTTGAGATTATCTGGTAAACCAAAGGCAAGCTTGAATCCAACCGCTGCACACCAATGTGAGAAGTTGGCCTGGCATATGCTGTCCACTAGTTATAGTGGGCACCTTGCACCAGTCCAAACGACCTTTATTGATGATAGGTTTAAAGACAACCTTTATTGAAAGCTATCCTAGTGGTAGCTATGGAGATCAGCCTTCAGGCTAAGTCTTGAAGGAGTGTTAAGCTGTTTGTTTTACCAATTATAATCTCGTGAATGACCAAATGAAAGGAGAACCACACCAGGTATATATATAAAATATATGTATTTATTACTAAACACTACCCAATAGTCTCTTTATGAGGCTAGAGGTCAAAGTACACAAGTTACAAGTCAAATAGCACAGTAAATTAGCACAATATACGATTAGCCCTAGGGGCGTACCAAACCATATATTAAGAAAGTGGTATAAGAACCACGACTTAAGTAGACACAAGGCCTAGAGCCTGTAGAATCACTGGGACCCCAAGGAACCACCCAAGGTAGTGACACAGGTGACCCACGGGGGCTGTGTGCAGTGTGTGAACACAGCCGCGAGCTCCGTTAAAGTCTATGGGAAAGTCGCGGTACGAATTTTAGAGTTTAAGGACACTTAGAAATGGACTAGGACCAAACCCTCTTGGACTTAGACAGTTCTAGGGTTAACACCCACGGGAGCACTGGAGTACTCGAGTTACCTCAACCATGGAAGCCGGGTGCATAGGTGTCGAATGGTGTTGGGTCGCGTAGTCGATTTCAATGGCAGCCTGCAAAGAAGTGCTGCTGCCGGGAAGATGCGAAGTGTCCGAAGAGATCCAAGCCTGGATCGGAGGTGAGAAGAACCTGAAAGCAGAGGGGACAGAGTCTGGGTCACTTGCCAGTGACCAGGGGCACGATAGGCGAATGCCCACCGATGTCGGGTGTTTCAGGTGAAGGAGGTGAAGTTTGACTCTTCAGCCACGAGGCCCCGGAGGCGTCAACGATGACCAGGAGCTGGATTCGAGCTGTCCCACAAAGGATGTCGAGTGCTGCAGTGTTGGTGTCCGGATTGAACACAACAAGACTTGGCAACAGCAACCCACGCAGAAAGGAGAAAGATGCTTCGGTGCAGACCAGCAAGGTCTGAGGGACTCACCACTCGGTGGGGAGTCAGGGCACGTCTGGAGCAACCAGGAAAGCCCAAAGAAAATCAGAGTTGCCTTCACAAGGACCCACCAGTCGACGGACCAGGGATCGCAAAGGAGCCTCAAGCGGAAATGCAAGAAGCGGGCCCACGGAACACTCGTGGAGTGTAGGCTCACAATCTTCGTTGCAAATGGTGCTCGGGGCCTGGGCTACAAGCAGTGGTCGAAGTGGGGAAAAAAAAGTAGGGGAACTGTGGGCGGAGACTCAGGGGGCGGGAATAAGCAGAGGATTGGATTAGTGGGCGGAGTCTGAGGTGTGGCTAGAAATAGCAAAACATACCAATTTTTAGTACGTTTGGCATTTCACTGACCAGTTACAGCTTATAACGTTATTTAATTCAAACAATCGATAAACATGTTTATTTGAGGTTTAATATATAAATTTTTTATATTTAATTCATTTACAATGTGGGACATGTTTCCAATCACAGAATATTCCAAAAACGCTTATAAGTGGAATCATAAGCCATTTGTCTCCGAGCCATGCAGTTTCTTTCATCGGCACTTCTCCTCCCTTTTTCTAACCATTTCTGAACATAAAATTCAGGTTTAAATTCTATGACAGGAAGCCCCACGATTTTTATGAACATTATAGAAGACAGACGATTGATTGATATTCTGTTCCGCAGTGGTGTGAGCACATCATTCATTACACTAAAGCCCCGTTCACATTCAGCAGTTGAGGTACAAAAGGTGTTTATAATGTGCACTAATGGTTTCAGGCTTTCAGGGATGCAATTTTTATTTTGTTTGTACTCTACCAGACATGGAACATAATAAGTTGATAAGTTCTGGCATAAAGCATTTTAGTTAGCTGAGGCAGTGTGTGCATAATAGTTACATTTATTAACACTTGTACCTCACTGTCAGTGTTTTCTGTGCTGGGAGCACTGTTGACTACGTCATTCTGTGACACTCGAGCAAAGCAAAGTTGTAGTCCTATGTTTTTTTATGTGCTTCACGCAGCATGCACGAGGCCAGCATTAGATGTTCAAACATGAATCGTAAAATATCCTAGTTTGCAGATGTTTTCCACATAATTATAGCTCTGCCGTATTTTTCCACATGATTCATCTGCCGCATAATCTGATGGTTTTAACAAAAAAAAATTTGTAGCTCAAACGGATCAAAAGTTACTAAACAACGTGAATTGTGTTGCTGTGAAGTGGAAGGCCGTGTGCAAAGGTTGACTGGTCACCTTTCTCACCGCTGCATTTGCATGTTACACTGGAATTAATGAGGCGAAAGCTTTCCAGAGACTGTTAGTATGTGTAAAAATGTCAAAATAATAAAGTATCAGAAAATGTACTACATAACACTGCAGTCTTTTTTGCTACATAATTTAGTCAACACTGCAACATAATGTTGTCCTCCATTGCTGCATAATTGCAGTGGCCCCAAAGCAGGCAGCACATGCTAAAAGTGCTTGTGTATGAAGCAGAGAGACAATGAAGTTTGTGAGCTTAGGGACATATTTATGGGAATGGTGGCGCAGGGCAGCACAGCAAGTTACTTTGCTGCACTGCCCTGTATCACAGGGAAAGGGCAAGAATGCACGGTATTTATCCAATATGGTGCATTCCTGTCTTTTCCCCCTGCGCTGGTGCCATTTCGACAGCCTAGCGTCAACGCAGGCACACTTGCCCCATGGTGCAAGGGTGCCTGCGTTGCATGCAGGATTGTTTTTGTGCAGGAAGGGGCACCTTCCTGTACAAAAACAATCTTGAGAGGCTTTTCCCTCTTTCTATGTGTGCTGCAGAATAAAGCACACTTTGAAAGAGGAAAAAACAAGGAGAAATAAAGATATTTCTCCTAGTTATGCCTCCCCTGGGGCAGCGCAAGATTTTGACGCATTCCCAGGATTACAAGTCCTTGTAAATCTGTGAATGCGTCAAAAACCGTGGGAGTTGTGTGGGAGACTTTTATTGTTGCAGGAAAACTACTGGGTTTACAAGGAACTCTGCAGTGATTTATGCGTTTTTAAGAGTGAGTCATTATGCTGCACAGTTCTGCTGGTTTTGTTACTGGGGGCCGATTTTGCAGCATTGCTGCAAAACCAGTCCCCAGTTACAAAACCAGTCTCCCATGCAACACCTACCGCAACACCTCCCTTGGACACAGTAAGGCAATGCAGCAGTTTGTGCTGCGTTGCACTACTCCATATCTATGAAGCCGTTCAAAGACATGCAAAGTGGCTTTACGTGGCTTTTAAAAAATGACTTGGAGCTGTGCATTGTGCATGTACCACATTGCAAGGTGCAGCATGACGCAAGGCCCTTGAAAACATGCTCCTTAGTCTGGTGTGCATGCAAATCCTGCATTGCAAATCCCTGGTGAGTTGCATTAGTACTACTGGAACAAGGCCAATGGAGGCACCAATGGGTGAGGTGGACTGGCCTCAAGGGTCCTGTAGACCTCAGTGACAAAGTCACTGCTGCTCTAGGGTGTGCTGCTTTGTAGGCCTGCCCGCAAGACTGGAGGTGAACTTCAGTATGGATTGTGGTGGACAGGGCTTCAAGGTTAACCAACACTGGCCACCGGTAGGGTTCACCTGCTGGTGCTAAGAGACCAGGGCTTCTAAGGTCTAGTGGGGCCTTCTAAGGTCTATCATGGGAATGTGCTCCCTCAGGAATGGTCTGATGGACTAGGCATGAAGGCTGAACCAGGTTCCCCAGTTCCAAATTCGGTAGCTCTGGCCATAGTGCCACATCCTATCCCCACCGAACACCCTTCTGCCCCACTGAGTGAAACTCGCACTGTCTTCAGCTACAACTTAATTCTGCCCCATTATAAACACCTGGATGTGACTCATTTCAAATTATGCACTGCCTGAAAAAAAGTAACAACATTCTGGAAAAAGCAAACACTCATAGGGAATGCAGGATTATGCAAAGCATGCAAAATATAAGCAGGAACGACATGTTACCTTAACGCTTTTACTCTCACTGTTCAGAAATCAATGAGTATTTTTTGTCTCAAACATTGAGGACATGAATATAGGGCTCCTCCTGTACACATGTGTTAAGCAGGGCTCAGAAGACAAAGGAACTCTTCAAGAGAATCTGATCTGACTCTCGGAAACCCACAAGGGCTCCTTCATATTCATGTCAGCCAGCTAGCTGCTCAAACATATGTATTCAAGTGTCCTGCAAAGAAGAATGAGTGCGAGTAAGTAAATGTGGGTGCGAATGATTGAGTGCCTGAATGTAACTGAGCATGAGCATGAGTGAAAGAGTGTATGTGGATGAAAGTGAGAGAAAGTGAGTGAGAATGAGTCACGTAGAGTAAGTGAAACTGTAAGTTAGAATGAGGTAATCAGAGTAGGAAAAAGTGAGACTGAGTGAGAGTGAGAATGTGATACCGAATGTTGAAGAGTGAGTGCAAGTGAGCAATTTTGAGTAAAAGGGAAAGTGAATGAGAATGAATAATGGGGGTAGTGAGCCTGAGTGAGATAACATGTGAGCAAGAATGACAAAACACAGGCCTTGGCAAAGTGGAGGTAAATATTTACTTATGGGAGGAACATATTGTGCATCTTGAAAAAATATTTGGTCAACTCCTGGGGAGCATCAGGCTATGTTGTCTTGGCACAGTAATGTTTATTGTTTGTATTGTTTATTGTGCTCCTATGGCAAATTTTGTTTAGCTGAATAAAGCTATGATGGTTGATTGATATTGTTTACTTGGTGACTCATTAATGGCTGTGGATTCACCAGAATGGGAGAGGTAGCCGAAGTTACAAAACAGGAAGTGACATAATGTGCCCTTTGACCTTAATGATATCACAGCAGTGATGTCACTTGACCCTAATGTCACCAAAGTAAGTAATAGCGCATGACCTCTGGAAAAGCTTCTAAAGATTTCGAGCAGATGTCTATTAATTTACTCTGCATATGGCCCTGGTAAATAGATTTGACACCTACAGTAAAATAATACTTATGAAGTAGAAATTACAAAAAATGTGTAAGGATGCATTTGTCGAGAATACTAAGATAAGTCTACCTATGATCCATTTAACCCTTTGTAATGTGAGCTACATATTACACTAGGCAGTGCTTTGTTAAAACAATACTCACCAGGAAACTTTGAACTACATCTACATGAATCATTAGATTGCTAAAACCATGTACAATTTACTGGTGAAAAATCTGGCAATAGATTGCACATGTTTTAAGCTCAGATTTTCAGCTGACTAACTTGCACTTTTGTACAATGGACTGGAACAATCTTCTGAGTTGGGATGTTGTCATCAGTGTTACATCACTGAAGTCATAGAGAATGTGAACAATCCAAGCACACAAAGAACATTGAAGCAAATGAGCCACACTTATTCAGCAGGAGAGTGGCATGAGTGTCATGTCGCACATATATAACTCAAGCATGGTGTTAGCATGCACTGTCATTTGCAGACAGTATATATTCCACTTAGATGGTAACAAAAGTTTGCACAGACATGTAGTTTTACTGATAAAACTGTGCAGCGCAGAAACAATAATGTGTTAAAATCAGGGTTTTATCGGTAAATAAAAGGTCGGTAGGCACATGCATGTGTGGTGCAACACACACAAGCCTGTGTCATAATGCATCCAAATATCTACAAAATGATGTGATTGGCAACAGCGGCCGAATCCTCCCACTTGTTTTTACGCGAGACCTATTTGCTTTGCCAATGCTTGTTGGATTAAGAAATCGGGAAAACAATCATTCTACTGGGCAGGAATGGGTTGTGCATCAGGAGTATACAGTGTTTTGGTTGATTCGTTAGACTTTCCTGGCCAGATCCCTCTCAAAATAAAGACACTATGCCTTTTGGAAAGTTGGATAGGCTGCAGTTCACAAGTTTAATTTAAAAAACGAATAGTGTTAGCCCATAGGCTTTCATAATCAGCATTGGATGTTTAATTCAAGGAGACTAAGACACTGCATATTCATAAAAGTGTATTTACATTGAAAGTTTGAGTTGTGCTGATGGCCATACGATACAGGTGGCGTCCGTCAGTCTGCGTGAGCCCGAAAAAAAAGGGCTGGGGTGGTCAAGGGCGGGGACACCAAAGTATCCTGATGTGACCATTGTATTGGTCACAGTGGGGGCAGGCAGGCAGCGTCCTCACTAAATGAGGTGTGAATCACGGGCTCACGGCAGCAGCAGGGCCATCAGAGGTAGCCGTTTTCGCGCTATGCTAAGACTGATGGCCCTTTCAGTGTCACTTTGCAGGCCCCTAGACACAGAGGGGAAGGGGAGGAGGTCGGGCGCACTGCAGAGGCCTTCCTCGATGTGCACGGTGCACCACACAGGCTGAAAAATAAAGTTGTCATTTTAAAGTAGGGCTATTCCTGCAGTCCCGGTACGCTTTTTTAAAACAAAGAAGTAGGGGAACGGACTAACATAATTTTTAAAAGTAGGGGCACGCCGTGCCCTTCCGATCCCGCCGACTTCTAACACTGGCTACAAGTAACCCAAAGCAGGACTTCAAGAGACGTCGAGAAGTCAATGCACTAGCAAATGTGCACGGTGACCAGGAGTTCCGGTTCCACGCTACTCACGAGGGCTGCGGGTCTCAGCTTTGCTGGGGACTTGGGTCAGCCTCTGAGATGTCTGGAAATCCTCTTCCTGTGTTGCAGTTGCTTTGGAGTCCGGCGGGAGCTTCAGAGATGCAGACCGGCAAAATGCTTCGTTGGTGCCTGCCAAGCAGGGGAGTCCCTCCTTGACCCCAAGGGAGATTTCTTCAGTCCTCTAGTCTTGAGTAGAGCGTCGAAGTTCCAGGATTCAGCTTCAGAGTTTCATCCAGGGATATCTAAATTCCTGTTGCCAGGGGTTCCTTACTTATACCTAAGAAAGGGGTTGGACTAACTCTGGGGACCCACCTATGGGAGGGTTTGGAAAGAAGGGTGGCTACACCCATTTCCTTTGTCCAGTTTCGCGCCAGAGCAGGGGCTGGCAGCCCCTGCAACCGGTTTGAACTGGGGTAAGCACGAGGACACCAAATGTGCCCCCAGTGCAGGACTTCAAAGCACTCTTGGAGTGCACCCACCCAGCCCTAATCCACTAAGGCCTGTCTGGGAGGTGGTAACACCTCCCTGGGACAGGAAACCTATTGTCCAGGCCTCCCCTGCTGGAGTTTCGGTCAGCAGCAGGAGGCCAGACTCGTGTCTGTGGCTGCAGCATCCATTTTGTGATGCCAGGCTCTGTAAAGTCTCTACCGGGTATACCGGTGCTGTCATGTATCTCCCTCTAGAAGGGTGGGATCATACTCCCACACCAGTTACTGGTGTGGGGGTATGATTCCAAGGTGTTTGACACCAAACACGCCATGTTTCCGTGCAGCCAGTCCAAAGTTAGCATTTACCGTTTGGTTATAATGCACTTAAGAGTATATGGTCAGGCTGCACCACAGACAACCCTGGAGAGGAGATTCCGAAGGCTGCAGAGGGGCTCTGCTCATGCATGGGCGCCCTCTCACATAAAACCAAGCACCCTGCCTTCAGGATTGATAAGGCCTGCCATAGGGGTGACTGATAGGTTTCTATGTGCAGTGATAGGTGAGATATAGTGAACCTACATCTCTGTAAGGGGTGCATGCACCACCTTACTCAGGCTGCTGTAGCAGTCCTGTGGTGTCATTTTGGATGGCTTTCCAGGGGTGGCACAATACATGCTTCAGCCCCTGGTAGGCCTCTGGGGTACCTATGCCCTGGGTACATAGTATACCATATACTAGGGACTTATAAGGGCACCCCAGAATCCAATCTGAAGTGTACTTAAGGTACATGGAATCCATTTAGAGACGAAGCAGCTAGGCTGAGGTCCTGGATAGCAGGGCCCCAGCCAGACTAAAGTCGAAAAACAGTGATACATCAGCAAAAAGTGGGGGTAACCATAAGAGGCAGATCCTACTCTCCTACAATGAGTAAGAGTATTTGAATAATTTATCTTTTGTGTTTAATGTATTCAGTACTTTAAGAGGCCTCAGACCTTAAAATATGAGCAGAAATTACTCAATGTTCTTGGTTCTCCGTGGTCTCAGTCAGTGTCATGGGCATTTTTGCTTAAAACCTATAATAGAAGTGAAAAATCATGCATCAGGTATTTCATCTTTTACTTCTTTCGCTGGACCAAGCTAAATAATCTTTAATTTGGAAGCATAGTCAGGATGAATGAATTCAAGGACGGCGAGAGAAGAACTGGAGAATAAATGAAAAGTAAGAATAAAAATATATCATATTAACCCACCAGAAATAATTTTAAGGGCAAGATATATATTCATGGGTATTCAGAATCTATAAGTACACATGTTGTAGTCACCTTCAAATACCAAGATACCAATACCGGCCATTATGATTGGGGAAGAAGTGTGATATTTAGGTGGTCATCAATATTTAAAAATTTGATTATAAAAAATTTAATTCGTTGTTGCTATGACGTTGCATAATATATATTTTTTTAAATGCTAATTAATGGTGAAGATTAATAGAAAAGAAAAGTTTATTGGACATTATATTGAAAAGGTCAGACTCCATATCGTGGAAGGGCATAGTTATTGAAAGTTTCTTACATTATCTCTGGGTTAATATTAATTTTTTAACAGATTCAGCACCCAAAGTAAAATTTGCACACTCTTTAGGGATGGGTCATTATTGACAGTAGGCCTATCAAATGACCGGCAGGTTTCTAGGCATAATGGGTTTGTGCAACAAATATATGTGTGAACACACAATGACACAGGGACAGAATCCTCCACACACGGCATTACATGTCAGCAGAAATGTCACTCACGATTTGGCAATGCATGGCTGAAGCATTATATTTTTAAGATTTCATCTTGCGCACACACCTGAATGCCAATACACATGCACTTCCTTTCAGTGCATTTTATGCACAGACCTTAATAACTCCCATTTTCAACTTCATGTTTGACGCAGACCAAATGAACTACAATTTCCACTACACTTTCGCGCAGAGCACAGTGTTGAGGCCTGGCACATTGAAGGGTTGGACCATGGCGTTTATTAGAGCAAAGAACACCACTCCCAGTCATTCTGGTTAGGACATACTAATTCAAGGTAGATAGACCTTCATACATCCAGTATTGAGACCATTTCTTGGAGATGCGATGTCATTGTAGTTCCGCAAACTTGACCCCCCCCCCCGCCCAGAATTTCCCAGCTTATTCCTAAAATCTTAGTTCATTACAGAAGGAGTGCTCTTCTCAAATATATTCATGACCTTTGGGACGAGGGAAAGAAGAATGAAAGACAGTATTTCTGAAATAGGTTAGTACTGAGTGTTAACAGACCAAGTACAAATGTTTTAATCACAAAAATGGAAAGGATAGTGTTACAAAACTATGTGTGGTTCTACTTTATTGTAGAGACATTTCTCTGAGGAATGCAAGGCCCTTACCCACATATTGTACTGAAGTCTGCCACATATAGTGGCAGGCTTCATCATCATTCATCATCATCCCTTCCCCAGATCTCGATTTGGGTCTGAGTGGGCTCCACCACCTAGCGTGGGAACTAGTTTTTTTGGGGCGGATTTTTCGTTGTTTTGAGGCCAAAGGGGGAATGATAAAACAGACTAGCGCTCTCCGCTAAAGTGTTTATTACAGGATGCCCTGGCTTTATTAAAAACGATGGTGTTGTTGATGGACTGGGATTGCTATCACCCGGCCATCTTTCTAGATAGTCAACCTGTTGTGGCCGATGTGGGTCCTGCCAGCCTGTGCAAACCTGGCCATGCAGATGGATATGGAGAATTTGGCAAGTGGGAATGCGAGAATGGTGGGAGATTTGGTAAATGGAGACAAACTGAACTCATTTCAAAGTCTTAGACAAGAACAAGACATCCACGCTGGACACTTCCTGACATCTAATGCACTGATACACAGCTTCAGACAAACATGGACACTCAGCAGGAGTTACCACTGCCACATGCAGTACTGTCACTAATGTTGACTCTGGATAATGACAGAAAAGTTATGACACTATTTTTTAGCAGTGCAACATGTTTTAGTACCGTCGTTGACGGTACTGAGAACACGGTGGACGTGAAGATAATATATCGGATACAAAGTGATGAAGAGGTTGGAAAACCAAAAGCTGGTTTCTAGGAACGCTAGATTAGGTTAATCCAGTACTACGTATTACATCACAATTATCAGATACTACAGCGCCTAAACATCATATTTGTAGAGCTACAACATGCATGGTCTAGGTGCTGGACCGGAAGTGCTGACCTTCTGCATATGTTTTGGCCGTGGACATCCTTGCATGTGCACTGCACATGAAAGGATATAAAGGTGCCAAGGTTGATCAAAACCCCTTAGTTGTACATGTTAGGGCTGCAGAAGCGGTCGAGGCAGAACAGGATGGTATGCAAATTTGCCGACCTAGCCTTGATACTGGCCAAACGAGGGACAGTAATATTCTTGGAAAGAGTGAATGCATTGCGGGCAACACAATGGATTAGGGCCCTCACCAGGTAGGGGGAGGCCGAAGGACAGGGGATGACCAGGGCACACAGGCAAAAAGGGGCACATGCCCGAATAATGGCATAGCATTCATTTCTCTTGAATCTGTCAAAAAATTATGAAATACGGTCACCTTGAGGGAATACAATTTAAAGTGTGCAGGTACACAAATACTTTCTGGAGGTTTTACCTTCCAGTAAAACCTGAGGTACTAGATTGGACTACATTATCATTTGTCAAGGGCTTCTGATTGCTCACTTGGTATTATTGATAGACCCAGGCACACACAGCATGGACATGATTTTGTAAATTATAGCATGCTAGGATAGCTAATATATATATATTATATACTATATTATTGTAAATTCCACCTTTCTTACTTTGAAAAATGAAAAATCCAAATAAAAAAAATTAAAAAAGAAGAGACTGAGTGCCAGTGGTTGTTTGTTCGCTTTGCAAGATGTAAGTCCTAAAAAGGATAGCTCAAGAGCACTCTTTTGGAAAAGTTACAAGGGAATTTGATGGTCTTCAAAAAGAATATCCATGCTAGACAACTGTTTGGGAAGCAACAGTAGACATAAGAAAGATTAGCGACATTCTTTTGCAAATTTCTCATTGGACAAATAGTGATTGCGATAACTGCTAAATTAGTGATGAGTTGCAAATTATTATGCTCTACAGTTAGGCCTAGCTTTCCTAACACTTTGCTACAGGCTTGTGTTACTTTTTGTGTTAAGGCAGCGTTCCATGGGTGGTACATGGGCGTTCCAATGCAACCACCCATGAGTCTTCATGCAAATTCCTATTTATTAACAATTGTAAACAGGGATTTGTGCCAAAATCGTACACCGCCTCTAGGTTAGTGTAACTGTGGAGCAAGTTTCCAACTTTGTATGTATGCTGCACTGTACAGCACACATGCACAGTGGGAAAAGTATTAAAGCATAATTTCTGTACTGGAAGGGTACCTTTCGAGTGCAAAACCTATGCTTGATAGAATGTACACACCCTTACACTACGCTGCACTGGTGTGTTCATTTGCACATGGCAGTCCTGAAGGGGATCATTGCAAGAATAGAGGAAAACAGCGCCTTATCTTAGTAGATATGGCACACTCCTGCTCTCTCCCTTTTATACAACTCAGGGCAGCAACTTTGATTACTGCTCTGCGTTGTGTGAGTAGTTAGTAAGTCTGCCCCATAGTTTATTTAGTGGAGGCCATTTTGGTGCACCTCATGCTCCATCAGGGTTTTCTCCATAGCTACCGATTCTGGCATCATACCTTCTTTGAAAGACTGCTGTTCCTTTCCTTACACCAGATAACCTCAGGGAGTGGACTTACATCCACTGAACTTCTATTAAGTGTATAATATATGACATTGTGTTGTCTTGTTCCTCGTAAGGCAACAAATCCATCTCCCTCCCAGATGACGCATAGTTTTCCATTCACCTGAATTAGTGGTGTCCATTGCACAACACCCGGCTGTATAAATGCCTCCAAATTAATTGAAAAAAATAACGGAGACCACCAAAATTTAAATATGATTAAGGTGCATTTTTATGGGATACATGTCCTGCCCGAGTGTGTCTTTAGTCCTCACCTGGGAGAGGCGGAGAGGACATACAGTCTAACCTAGTTTCTTCCCATAATTGTTGCTATATGAATTATGTACTATATAATGACAATGCATATTCTGGGAATGTATAAAGGCTTCTTCGCGCTGTTTAAAAAACAGCTGATAATAGTTAAACATGCACCTTTGAATGTAATCATATTGAGTACTATTCATTTCTTTTCCATTGTGTAAATTTTTCATGGGGGAGTTTTAGGAAATGACTCCAGGAAAAACATCTATCAGAGTTCGTCATGTATATATGATTAACATACCACAGTGGGCCCCATTTGGATGCCGGGTGGAGAGCCTTCGGCTAGCGGTCAGAGGCTCTCTGCCCTACATCCTGAATTTTTCCTCCGACCACCGTATTTTGATTTAGGCGGTTGGAGGGAAAACCGCAAGGGGATTCCGCTCCTCTTCCGACGGGCTCTGTGAGCCTGTCACAACAGGAGCAGAATAGTAATCCCTTCATTAAGGGCGGCGCCAGGCTTGGCTCCACCGTCGGGATTACGATGTCGGTTTCCGACAGCCAATCTATGTCGGCCTTTAGCAGGGCCCCCTTCCCCATGGCACTCCACATATGGGCCTAGGGGACATCCGTGGTGCCCTCTCAACATCCCTGACCCGTGTGACAGGCACCATGAGGGGCCTGCCATACGGTGCAGGGATGTTTACAAACTTCCATTTTCCAATGGGAGCTTGTGCTGCGGGCGTTTTTAGCCCGCTGCACAAGCTTTCATTGGAAAATGGATGTTTCCGACCGCACTATGGGGTATATTCACAAGAACGTGTGATAACTACTGCAAGAGTAGCGTAACGCAACTTTCAATAACGCAGCCTATCACGGGAAAATAACCCCGTGTCAACGTGGAATTCACAACAAGGTGGTACCATGTGATAGTCACCAAATAACGCGTCAAATGCCAGCGTGTAAATCAACACCACGCCCAAAAAATGCAAAACGCGAACGCGAGAAACCATGCGATGAGGCCAATCGCGGTACAAAAAGCTGCGAAAAGCAGCCCCAGGCCTGCAACTCCCACGCGTCTGGCGGGCAATTGCACCATAAAAACCACAGGCACAACACACCAGAAACAAGCCAAAGCACGTAGCAACATCCATGCACCCTGACCCAGTGCAGAGGGCAACGCGAACCACACAACCCCCACAGACCACCAGCAAGGAACAAGTAGGTCGGGGAAGGCCAAGGAGAAAATGGAGAGGAAGACGGGGTGCAGACCGCAGGAAAACAAGACCAAGGCCACGGAGGCGACAGAACACTACCAGCAAATGACCCACAAGCAGACCGCCTGGAATGCAGTCGCAGAGCCCAGGAGGCCAATCCAGGAGGCCAAGAGGCTCCGCCAGGACGTGACAACCTAAACCAGGCACAAACCCGCTGCCAACAGGAAGGCAGCAATGGCGACAGGAGGTGGCAGTCCAGCGACACAGGAGGAGCAGGAGGAAAGCCAGGCCACAGTCATCAGTGTGGAGAGGGTGCAAGGAGTAGGGAGTACGGACACAGCTCGACAGGACCTGACACAACAACAACAGGGTGAGGATCCAACAGGGACTGGGGGACGGGGGGTGATGGGCACAATGCCACACATGCACAATGAGGTGTAGCACACTGCACAGCCACAATTACCCAGGGACATGTCCCCCATCCCCGTAGCACACTGCAGCACACACACATAGCAATCACAGCACATACCATGACAATGAGGCACAAAGTGCAACACCCACACTGCAGAACAGGGGACACAACTGGGTCCACCCAGGCGCAGAAACAGAACAATCACATTGGACAGAGCAGGGAACTGTGAGATGCACATCTACCCCTACAACCCCACATCAGCCATGTAGGCCAAATGTACACTGTCCTAACTCAAATAGCCACCACCGCCCAAACAGTCACAATGTACATTGTCACACAGTCTGCATGTCGACAAGAACAAGGCGCCAACACAATGCCAACATGCACCTCCCCTTCACAATGCAGAGGGACAAACAACACCTCCAGCAGGTCTGAACAGACAACCCATCAGTGATGCCCGAGACGAACACCACACCCCCGACCCCGACGCCCTACAACAGCCCATGGACATCCCACACAACCCACCACCAGGACCAGGGCAGACAAGCTACTCAGAGGAGAACCCAGACTCTGCAACAGACCACACAGCATGAAGCACCCGCAATCACGGCTGCCTCACAACACGTCACCCACCCACACATGGCACCCCAATGCCAGGTGGCCGAACGCCAAAAGGAGGTGGCCTAACAGGTGAGGGTGTTGCCTAACCCATGAAATGCGAAGTAGAACACATACGTGGGTGTCCAATACCCTTCAGGGACCACCTACAATCTACAAAGGAGACCCACACCTCCACAGAGACACTTGCACATATCATGTTGAACTGGCTACGGGCACGTGCGCCTGGCCCCTTTATTGGCAGGGCCACATGTACAGTGACGCCTGTGCTGGATGTGTGTGGGGTGAGTATAAGCCAGCCCGCACGGAGTGCTTGGTGCTGGCAACAACCTGAAAAGTGGACACCAGTGTCATGGAAACAGAAAACACCAACATAACAGAGTCAAATGCAGAGCAACATGGAGGGATCCGGAGTAAGGACAGAGGTCACCCAATATTCAGTCTGGACGTTCCGTGAGTTGCAGTGCACTGAGGTAGGGGCACTAGAGAAGAGCGCGCTCATGTGAAGGAATTGCTAGGATTGTGTCCCTTCGGGTTAGTCCTGATGCAGATGCAGTGGGGTGTGGTACACCTGCATCAACTTCCTCATCAACATCCCAGGTCTCCCACACTGCCTGAGGTGACAGTTGTGTCCGCAGTCCACAGCGCAATACCCAGTATCAGATCCGGGTGTGTAGCTTGACTACCGCCACCAGTCTGCATTCCTGCCTTGGGGCTGCTGCCACCTGACCTCCCATTGTCTGTACCTTCTCCCGTCCGCACAATTGACACATCGTCCTCCTCATGGTCCCAGGTCTTCCCCACTGCATGAGGTGACATTGCTGCGCAACCTCATAACAGCACATAACTCAATCAGTAACGGACAATGGCTTGCGGTGCACTGAGTCACTGGCACCTGGAGTGCTGAGCAGGGCAGCAGGCCAATGATGGCCTCCACGACAGGTCTGGGCAACTCCGTAGGTCTGTAAGGACCACCCTTTCGACTCTGGCAGATGGCGGTTGAAGGTGGTCCTTGCGGTGGTGGCGTGTGCCTCCTGCGGTGATGCGACGTCCGGGCCGGTCAAGACTCGATGCCATGTGTGGGCCCTTGTGGCCCGCAGTTGGGGCCGGAGGAGGCGGACAGCGCAGGGCCACAGACACATGGCGTTGATCACCCCAAGACCATCGCTACAGAGGCCATTCAATGTCTCAGAAGAAGGGGTCCCAGGCCTGACCAGTACAGAATTAGTGGCCCCGGATGCACTGCAGCCGGCACAGGCACCCAGCCACGGGACGGTGACTTGCAGTGCAGTCAGATGGGCCATGCGACCTGAGCGGGTCCCCATCAATGTCCGAGGTGTATGTTGCGGAGGGTTTTGGGGGACAGTGGAAGGTGTCCTCCAAGGCATGATGCGGAAGGTCTGATGTTATCTGGAAGCAGCAAATGGAGGAGTGGAAAGCGCAACCCTCGTCCTCACCAACAATTCGGGATCAGCTACATGAGGATGAAAACTAGCCCCTAGTCCATGGACTCAAACGCCACCAATGTCCGACCAGTGAGGGTCCATGAATGTCGGGGAACAAACTTAGTGGCACAGGTGCTGTGAGGGGATGCAGTCTGCGATGATGCCGGTACACAGATGTGAACTCGAACATTGCCAAATCAAGACTCTGTGACCTACTGGACCACAGTGTAGGCCGGAGGCAGCGGTCAGCAGTGGCCCACAGCCATGGGTCCTTGGCTCGCGAGGCACAGAGTTGGTGACACAGTGGCAGTTGTCGGTAGTGTTCAATCACCTCCGTGACGCTGATCCTGTTCCCTCCGGACTGCAACGTGTCATCCTCTTACGTCCCTCCATGCGTGCGAGGAAATGTATTCTGCCTTCTGAATTACCAATGTTCAGTTACAAATCAGTGATCCCACTCGTGCTCAGCGTAGGCCGAGGGCAGTGGTCCGCGTAGGCCCACAGACACATGTGGTTGTGATGCCATGCACAGACTTGTTGCCACCACATCGGAGGGTGTATAGTGTATTGTTCTCTGCCTTAAATGATGTTCACTGCCATAGTGTAATCAAGACTCAGTTCCAAATGTGTGACCTACCTGACCGTGGTGTAGGCCTGAGGCAGCGGTCAGCACGGCCCATTCACCGAGTGTCGCCGGCATAGGTTGGATGGCCACACCGGCCTGCGCAGTTCAGGTTCAGTGGCACCACGTGTAGCAGGCTGGCGTTGCACAGGGTTAGTGGCACCACGTGTAGCAGGCTGGCGTTGAACAGGGTTAGTGGCACCACGTGTAGCAGGCTGGCGTTGAACAGGGTTAGTGGCACCACGTGTAGCAGGCTGGCGTTGAACAGGGTTAGTGGCACCACGTGTCGCAAGATGCCCATATGGAACTATGCCTCACTGAACTGGGGGGGTCTGGTGCTGTGGCCGCTGACCGGGATATGGGGTCACTGCCATTCATGACTCAAGACACAGTTCCACATGTGGGACCTACTGGTCCGAAGAGTAGGCCGGGGGCGGCAGTACAGTACGTCAACGAAAAAGGAATAAAGTGGGCTGGTGTCGTGGCAGCCGTGATGGTCTGAGGTGGCTGCCAAGGTCTCGGGCCTCGGGCTTGTGGCTTGCGCCGGCACGTGCTGGGCCCTCCTTGACACACGCCGGTGTCGGAAGGTGATCAGTGTGGTCTGGCTGCACAGGGGCTGGCCTGACGGGTTCGTGGACCAGCGTGCCGGGGTCCGGTAGGCGCACAGCATCTCAGGCAACTCCGCTAACGAGGATGGCATCGACCTCGTGGTGAGGTGGGAGGCGCCGCCCTGGCAGAGACATGGGTCTTTCCGGAAGTGGACCACGCCCAGGCCTATGTGGTTTTTATTCACACCCCTACGCTGGTGTGGCGTATGCCGGGCAATCCCACTCCGCTGACGCTTAGGGGGGGCGTAACAGGCAACATTTCCGTGAGGTCCCCCACTGGCTGTGGTGACATGGTGGCGTCCACTGTCCACTACACTCCAAACGCAAGCGGTGTATGTCGCCATGGATATGGGTGTGTTCTGCATACTGCGAGGTGTCCAGCACATCTCCGGCACTCTTGGCATGGTGTACTTTCCCAATAATGGTTCTCCTGCATCCTTCACACATGCCTGGTTGCCACCTCTCCCCACATTCGGCTAGTATGTGGCTGAGGTGCCATGCCGTTGCTGGCTCATTTTCAGGGCTTGCCCATGTGGACATTGTAAGTTGTTCTGTCATGTCTGGTGGGTGGGCATATTGTTGTGCCTGTTGTATGTGATTTTGTGACGTGTGCATTGCCCGAGTTGTGAGTTGCATGGTTGTGGTGTTGAGGTGTGTGGGGTGTTCATTTGTATATTGCCAAGGGGCAACATTTCCCTTGTTGCCATCCTGGGAACGCTGGTTGATGATGGACTGTCGGAGGATGAAGGTATCATGCACACTGGCCGTGTATTTGTAGGCGACATTGTTGGGTGTTCCAAGGTGTTCTGTTGTTGCCTGCAGATTGGTGTGAGACGTGTGCTTCCTGTTGCGGTGATTGTGTGCTGTGTCACCAGGGGGCACAGGTAGTACATGTGTGCTGTGTGTTGCCCCCAACACGTGCGTGCATCCTGCTATGGCGTCTGGTCCTTGCTTGGTCTCCAGCGGATCCTGCGCATTGTGTTGTACATATGTGGACTGGGGTACCAGGGTGATGGTGATGTCCAGGACAGGTGTGGGAAACTTGGATGTGGCTGGCTGTGGGACTCCTCCGACTCTGGCGGGTGTTGGATGGGGGGTCTCAGGGGCCAACAGGTGCAGCCACGCCATCAGCTTTGTGTGGGGTGGGATGTTGGTTGTCCGCTGTGTTGTTGCCGTAGGCCTGTTCGGCGATGATGGTCAGGATGCGTTGGTTGGTTGTCCCTTTCAGCCTGTAGTGGAAGGTGACATTGTCAGATGTTGGGTCTGTGCGGCTGGTACGTTTCCTGGGGTTCCGCTGTCTTTGTCTGCGCTGCGTCTGTGTTGGTCAGAGGGGGGGGGTGTTCCGGGTGTGGGATGGGGTCCTGGGGTGGTGGGGGGGGGTGTTGTGGCCCTCTTGGGTGTCCGGGCTGCATGATGTGTGGCTCCATGGCATCTGTTGCCCTTCGGTTGTGGCCCTGGGCTGTGCTCCCTTTTGTGGTGCTGGCTGCCGTCCGACTTTACACCAGGTCAGAGCAGGTGTAGATTTCCTGGTGCTAACGCGCCTTATCGCCTGTTTTGTGTTTTTATCGCGGATGTGGCTGGTCGTTGTGAATGTTGAGGTGTGCTGTTGTCTCTGCTTTTGTCACGGGAACGCCTCCTCTGCATCTCATTAGCTATATTTGCGAAGGTCCACTGTGGTGATGTTTTTTGCGGCTGCTATCGCGGGTAAACTGGTGCTGTGGGCTGTTAACACCGGCTTGTGAATGGGGGGGTAAATTTATCACGACTTTGGCTGCGATAAAGTGCCGTTAATTCGGCAATAGCTCCTTGTGAATATGCCCCTATGTGCGGTCGCATCCAAATTAGGGTGTTGGAACCGCCGACCTATGGTCGGTCGGTTTCTTCCCCACAACGGTGTCGCCCAACATCATAATGAGGGCCTATATGTCGTATGACTTGAGAACCCGTGTAAATTGACAAATTTCCCACCACCATCTAGTTTAACCTGGGCAAGGTATCCATTTTTAACTTTAGTGTTTATTGTTTATTTCTCATTCATGATCGACACTGAATCCTAACAATGTGCCATATGCAGATGCCCAGAGCCAAATATGGAGAATAAAGGGGCTCCATCTCACTCAACAGTTCTTCAAAAGGCAATGCATGAAGGGGAGTCGTACTCCAGGTGTTGTGGAAAACATTTATTTAAACTTGGTGCATTAAATATGGCTGCCATGATGGGTATCTGGAGGTCAGCCTAGGTGCAAGTATTGTCTGCTAAGTTTTCGAATGCTGGACATTACATGGAATCACCCTCATCCAGATCTTGGATTCCAAGCTGTGGCAGATCATTTACCCAGAAAACTAGCGGTGCTCATTAAAGTTGACAAGTTGCTCAGGGTTCGGTAGCAGGTCCAACCTAGGCTTACCTTTAAAAAGAAAATGGCGTCTCAAGTATAGATTCATTCAATGAAATACGGTGGTAGAATAAAAGGCAAACAATACCTAATCTTATAATAATGGATGTTGGAAGTGAACAAGTACCATTTAAAAAAAAACAAAAGTGGAAAAAACCCATAATGCAATATTTAAGTGTGAGTCAAGTCTCTAAATAGATCCTAGTTCTATTTCCTTGTACCAGCAGATTTATTTTACAACAGCATTTATTACAGCTTTTTAATAAGTTCCAAGTATGTAGGTAGGTGTCATGAGAGGATAGCGCCGAGAAAGGACTAGTGTTGGTAAGAAATAGTTCTTGGCTCCTTGCTTTACTCGACCTCAAGTGATTATAGCAAGACCAGTCATCAGCGGGCATCACCAGAAGCTTTAAGGAGAGTGGTATACGACTAGACTCTTTACCTTCTGAGGCCCAAAGTTTATTATAAATTGGTGGAGGAATATTGCGGGTTACTCATAGCTGGTGATACCAAAATGAGAAAAGCTTAGACTGTAGGTCATAATCAGAATATGAATAAAGTATATTATCATTCCAATGACAACACCCACTTTGGGTCCTTTTCTAAATGCTCTTGCCTCTTGTCCTTCCGCAATGGCTTATATATTTTGGGCCAGGCACCTCCTGTTAAAAATTAAAACAATATTATTAATAGTCAAACCAATAATTTTTCAATAATAAATAGACAATTGCTAATTTATAGTAGGAATAAAAGGTGGTTGGGGCCTAGTGAATTGCACATCTTTGTGTACCTTTATTCATGGCGTGAGTGGGGTTGCTTCTGTCGTGTGGATTACTTTTTTTCAGGTTTCTTGGCAAAGCAGAGGCCTGCATGTATCACGTTTCACATTTTAGGACACTTGGGACAATATTACAAACAGTGCACCTGGGATGCAACGGATATGTGTGTGCCCATTTTCTGCACCCCTGGGGCACTGTAGTATTACAAAAGAAGGCACAGACGCTTCTGAAATACAGATATTGCCAGTGCACATAGCTCGCTGACACTATCTTCAGGGGGTGTTACCTCAGTGGCATAGGGGCCTGGCCCTATGCTAATGAGGTAAACACTTTCCCTCTGTGACCGTGACATTATGAAAGCAGTCGAAGAGTCAAAGAGGCTGTCAGGAGGCTGACTGTACACCACAAACAGGTAACGCACACTCAGTGGCCCCCTGAGTGTGACCCCTGCAGGGAGGAAAGAGGGTCCTATTGACTCCAAACATCCCTCTGGAGGCAGGTTCAGTCACTCAGTGCACCTCCTGCAGGGAGGAGGCGGCTGCCACCTGCACAGAGAAAGACTGTGCGGCTGATTCAAACAGCTGCTCCGTATTTCACTAATGAGCTGTCCATTGGGCAGTGGGAGTTTGTGGCTGCCCTGGGGCAGGACATTACTTGTAATAAGGTGCACTGTTTAAAGGTGAAAGTGCACCCGTTACGTACTACGGGCCCTAGTTGGGAAAAATTTGACCATGTTATTGCCCACAGGCAATTATCTCTGCTGTCAGTGTGAATATCTGGAAGTGAATACTGGAAGCCCAAATAAGAAAGTGTATTGTACATCTGCACTGGCCAAAGTTCTCCTGCACGTGGGTGCACATTTAGAAATCCTCTCAATTCACAGGATTAGAATGTATGGAAAGCTATCGCAATCACATTTTTTCAAAGTACTGCTCAGTAAGCTATGTAATTAATAGGTCTCATCTACACAGCGCATGCACTGTGCTACAAAACATATTGTTTACAATTCAATAGGATTGCAACCCGCCAACAGAATACCATTAGTTGTTTTCGTTGTCACTTTCATTTGGAATCTTTTGAGGCTTCCCATCCTTCCTTGTGTTAGCTCCTCCGTGGAGAATGGAGCAAGTTTATGTGTTTGTCTACGTCTTTGTTCTTCTTAGTCTTTTTCAAATGCACTTTTTTTTTTATTGATAAGCATTTCAATATTACTCTCGGACATGCAATATACCTTCCTACTTTTAATACAAACATACGACTTCTGAATTATGTTGCTTTCACCCTATCTGCCATCTCTATAGGCATTTTAGTTACACCCACAACTGTGCTACTCTATGCCATTCTACTCTATGCTAGTCCACTCTATGCCACTCCACTCCACTCTACACCACGCAACCCTATACTACTCTGTGCCACTCTACTCTATGCCACTCTGCGCCCCTCCATTCTACTCTATGCCACTCAACTCTAGTCTATGCTACTCCACCACATTCCACCCCACTTCACTCCACTCTACTCCACTCCATTCTACTCTACACCGCTCCACTCTAAGCCACTGCACTCTATTCTACGCTGCCCTACACCACTCCACTCGACACCACTCCACTCCACACAATGCCACTCTGCCGTTCTATGCCACTGTACCCTATGCCATGCCACTCTACACCTCTCTATGCCACTCTACTCTTCACCACCGTTCTCCACTCCACTCTACTCCACTCCACTCTATTCCACTTCACTTCACTCCACTCCACTCTACGCCACTCCACTCTAAACCACTCCACGATACTCCATTCCATGCCACTCCACTCCTTGCCATTCTACGCCACTCCATGCCACTCCACTCTACTCTGTACCACTCCACTCTACACAATGCCACTCTATGGCACTCTACACCACTGCACTCTATGCCACTTTACGCCATTCTACTCCACTCTACTCCACTCCACACCACTCCACTCTATGCCACTTCACTTCACTCCACTCTACATCACTCCACTCTAAACCACTCCACTTCATGCCACTCCATTCCATGCCACTCCACTCTGTGCCACTCTACGCCACTCCATGCCACTCCACTCTACTCTATACCACTCCAGTCTACACAGTGCCACTCTATGCCACTCCACTGTACGCCACTGTATTCTATGCCACTCCACTCTACGCCACATCGCTCTACTCTACGCCAGTCTACTCCAAAGCACGCCATGCAATGCCACGCCACTCTGGTGTCCCTCCACTCTACTGTACGCCACTCCACTCATGCCACTCCACTCATGCCACTCCACTCTATGCCACTCCACTTTACTCTACGCTACGCCACTCCACTCTACTCTACACCACTCCACACAATGCAACTCTGCTGCACTCTAAGCCATTCCACTCTACTCTATGCTACTCCACCACACTCCACTCCACACAATGCCACTCTGCAGCACTCTATACAAGTCTACTCTATGCCATGCCACTCTATCCCTCTCTAAGCCACTCTACTCTATGCCGCTCCACTCTACGCCACTCAACTCAACTTTATGCCACTCTACACCACTCTACTCGAGTCCTCTCTGCTCCACCCCACTCAATGCAACTCCACTCCACGCCACTCCACTCTATGCCACTCCACTCTACTCTACACCACTCCACTCCACCCCACTCCAATCCACTCCACTCCACCCCACTCCACTCCCCTCCACGCCGCTCCACTCTACGACTCTCCACTCTACGCCACTTCACTCCACTCCACTTTACGCCAATCCAATCTACGTCACTCCACTCCATGCCACTCCATTCCACGCCACTCAACTCCACTCCTCTCTACTCTACGCCACTCAACGTCACTCCACTCTACTCTATGCCACTCCACTCTACACAATGCCACTCTATGCCTCTCCACTCTGCCACTCTACGCCATTCTACTCTATGCCACTCTACGAAACTCCACTGTACTTTACACCACTGTACTCTGCGGCACTCCACTCTATGCCATACCACGCCACTCTACTCTATGACACTCTATGCCACTCCACTCTATTCCACTCCACTCTACGCCACCCCACTCTATGCCAACATACTCTATGACACTCTATTCTGTGCCACTCTATTCTATGCCACTCCATTCTATTCAAGTCCACACCACTCTACTCTAAGCTATCCCATGCCACTCTTTGCCACTGTACTCCACTCTACGCCTCTCTACTCCAATCTACTCTACACCACTCTACTCTATGCCACTCCACTTGACTTTACGCACCTCTACTCGACGACGCCACTGTACTCGATGCCACTGCACACTATGCCACTCCATTGAACAGCACTCCACTCTATGCCACTCCTCTTTACGCCACTCTACACCACGCTACGCCACTCTACTCACCCTCCTCTTCACACTCTCCTCTACACCACACTACAAACCTTTAGTCGTGCTGCTGTTCAACATGGCTAAAAGACACTGGCAAAGCTAATAGCCCTCTCACAGAGGCGAGACCTATTGGCTTTGTCAATCCTTGTTTAAACTGTTGCTATTTTATCAATGCGAAATTGATCTCAGAATACAATTAAGCATTCAGGAAAGCTAGTCCCGTTTTACAAATGCACATTTTTTTCTTCTTTCTTTTTTGTCCCTGTGGAAAACATTCTTCACTTTGGATAAACACCTTCTCTCATGCCTCCTTGAAGGGTTCCACTACTGAAAAAACCTTCGCTGGACCCAGCTAAGCTGGAAATTTTTCGCCCCATATCCCTTCTACCTTGGGTAGCCAAGATCGCTGAGGCTCATGTGAATAACATCCTAACAGGGTTCCTTAATAGTAATGGCACCCTGGACCCCTCCCAGAATGGCTTCCGCCCTGGACACAGTACAGAGACTGCGCTCTTGGCTGTTACCGAGCATCTGCGTACCATTCTGGACACAGGGCACACTGCGGCATTGATATTGCTCGAACTCAGTGCCGCATTTGACACGGTTGCCCATAAGATTCTCTTACGTCGTCTGGAGGACGCGGGTGTTGTTGGCTTAGCCTTGGAATGGTTTAAATCTTTCCTGTCAGGGAGAACATTCCAAGTGACTGCCCCCCCCGTTTCTCTCCCGTGTCCAGTGCATCGGGCAGGGGGTGCCTCAGGGTTCCGCTCTGAGTCCGGTACTTTTTAACCTGTACATTCAACCCCTTGCTACGGTGGCTAGGGACAAAGGCCTCACTATGGTCTCCTACGCTGACGACACGCAGTTGGTGGTGGCCCTCTCCGACGACTCTATGCAGGACGCTTCCAAGTTTAGAAGTGGTCTGGCGGCAGTCGCGGAGTGGATGACCTCCAACTGCCTCCAGCTTAACGCCAATAAAACCGAGGTGTTGCTGGTGGGGAAAGATAGGAGCCTGTGGAGTGAGCAATGGTGGCCTACCTCTCTTGGTAGTGTGCCTATCCCCAAGACAGCGGTTAAAAACTTAGGGATCTGGTTGGACTCCACCCTCAGCTTCCAGGATCACACCAAGAAGGTAGCCGGTACTCGTTTCGGCCTTCTTCGTGGGCTTAGACCCCTGCTGGGGTTCTTTGATCCACCCACTCGTCAGCTGATCGTCCAGGCGGCGATACTCTCTAGACTTGACTGCGCCAGCTCGCTCCTCCTTGGGGCTAATCAGGCTGAGGTGGTGCGCTTGCAGCGAGTCCAAAATGCAGCCGCCAGAGCCCTGTTGGGGCTCCCGCGCAGATGCTCTATAGCTGGTGCTATCCGGCAATTACATTGGTTGCCCATGGCTAAGCGAATCGAATTTAAGGCTCTTTGCCTATCCTTTCAAATTCTTAAGTTTGCGTCTCCCGGGCTTTTGGCCAACTTGTTGGTACCTTACGTTCCTGGACGCCAGCTGCGCTCTTTGGGGCAACACTTGGCTGTGATCCCTCGAGTGAACCGTCTCCGGGCCGGGGGGCGGTCCTTTCGTTGCTTAGCAGCCAAGTTATGGAACTCTCTGCCCTGTCAGATTCGAAGTTTGGATAGCCTGCTGGCTTTTCGTAAAGCCATTAAGACCTACCTCTTTCCTGGGTCCTAATTTTGTCTTTTTATGTTCACTTCTTCTTTTGCTGCTTTGCCCAGTTTCTTAGCCTCCATGCCTTTCTGCTGCTAGCGCGGGGACGCCTCTTTGCTGAGGCAGCTGCGCGCTTTACAAGCTTAGTTAACATAACATAACATAACATGTGCACCACCCCTTAGCTGGAGCAAATCTTCAACCATCTCCGTGGTGGAAAAGGTTCAACCAGGAGTCAGTGAACACCCACAAACTCAATAGTTTGTGTTTCTTCACTAACCCTCAAGGCAAACTATGACTTGAACCACCCCCTCCCTGTGTGGTGATTACCACTGTGTAATTGTTCACAGTCATGGCATACAATTACCAGCGGTAGGCCTGATAAATATCCTTTTATTGATAACTAACAGGCAGGGGTGTAGCTTCAGGGGGCGTGTTTGGGGTGTTACACCCCCCCTAATAAATGTATTATTTAATAAATAGTTGGATACAGGAGCTTTCAGTCAGTTAAGCGAAGGTCTCTGCCGGATTTCACCTGGGATTCTTAAATACTCAGACAACAACACACACATACCAGTGGAGTAGCAAGGGTGGGCGGGGCGGGCGGTGCGGTGCGGTCCGCCCCAGGCGGCACGAGTTTTGGGTGCGGCGGCCAATCACCACCCACTTGCTCTTAGATTCAGCAGTCGCGGGTGGCAAACGCAGGGGCCGCCATGGGCGGCCCTAAGCAGTGGCGTAACAAACTTAAGGGGGCCCCTCTGCAAGGTATGTGAAGGGGCCCCTCCGGAAACAATCAGGAGCTCTACAGCCAGAGTATTGTGCTGAGGGGGCCCCCTGGAGCTTGGGGGCTGCGGGGGCCTGTGTTACGCCACTGGGCCTAAGGCCTAGCTACACCACTGCATTTACACTCTCATCTCCATTTCGAAGGTCTTCAAACATGAGTGTTTTAAGTACTCCTCACAATCCTCACCTGTTTTCCTTTCCACTGGCCCTTAAGCCCCCCCCCTCCATGCTCGGCTTTTCATATAATGATTCACATGATATGCCAGCGTGATTGTCGGAAAATCTGAAGTCCCCAAACCTCCCCTCCCCCTTCAAGTCTTATTGACCAAGCTACGCCCCGGCTAACAGGCGTAATTGTAGCCATTTTTGGCCTTAAACGTGGGGTTACTTCCAAAAATGGCTTTGTGCACTACACCCTGCGTGTGGCTTCACATTCAACTAAATTCATAAATTAGTCTGAAGTCATTGTTTGTTAACTAATCGCACTTCATCTGCAATAAATGTGTACTAGATCTGTACAAGGAGACTGCCTTATTTAGAGGTCATATACCACCCGGAACCGAAAAAATAAGGGAACCCACAACGGCCCCAAATAAGGAAAACCGATTGGGAAGCTGTTTTAATATTCTGGCAGTCATAGAAGAAATAAAAATCTTTGCAGGCGGATTCATGTTACCTTCGATTTCGCTGAAAACGTCATAAAATGCTAATATTTGCAGCTCACGTCCGTGTAGGCCTTCCGTCTATTTGAGCTTCTTCTGGAGGTAAAAGAGCTGGCATTTGCGTAATAACCTTAATGAACTCGCCATTGCCCACTCCCAAATCTGGCTCGCCTGCCCACTATATTTATACGCTGCAGCGCGAATACATTCAACTGTGTAAATATTTTTAATGCGCCAGTAAAATATGCGTTATCAGAATTTTACCGTCGGGCTATAAACATAACTCTGTCTGTCTGTGGACGGAGGCATAATCGCACCGGAGAGGGGAGGCTCTCGCACAAGCCCGGCAGACTTTCAGACTAACAGAAAAGCCAAGGGCTGAGTTAGTGACGCCTTCTGTGGCCTGAGGTGACCCCACGTTGGTGCGCCGAAGACGTCCTCTGATGGATTCGTATTTCTTCACGAATTTAAAGTCGATGCTTTGGAAAAGAAGTCACGAAGATTCATAAAAAAGCCCGAGAGAAAAAGGGGCAGAGAATAAACACAGGAGCTACAATGCGGAAGATCCCGCTCGAAGTGCAGTTATTGCACAGCGTTTGCACTGTAACGTTTATTCGTGCTGTTCTGGATGCAGGGCCGGCTGTAGGGCGGTGCGGCCGCACCTGGCGCTGAGCTCGGGGGCGCTGTGTTTCAGAATAGCTTATAGGTTTAAAAGCACCTGCTGCAGAGCTCCTTGCGTGTCCAGTAGTTTTCAGGAACAATAAAAATGTCAAGATAACTGATGATTAATGGTCCTGCTGGATGGACAGAGATGGGAATTTTGTCTAGTGGCAGTTCTAACTCATAAAGTAGTGCAGCGGGTTAAGATACTTGCTGCAAGGAACATGTACCATACAGATCACAGAAGTGTGTTTTATGTGGATGGCTCTGTGGGTTACTGCTTGTGTCATAGTAATCCATTTGTTACTTGAAGTACATAAGTTGCAATCCAAATATAGCACAGTGACCTATGAACTGTCATCAAAGAGCTGTATGCAAACTGCATCGTATAGGTTAGAACGGTGTGTTTTCCCCCCCATCTAATAATGTTAAAAGGGTTTGTTTGGGTAGAAACACATTCTTATTAGTAAAGCCAGATACATTTTAAATCCTGAGTTTGTGCTTCTCCAGACTAAACACTCTCAAAATATATTGCCTACTAGTATGTATAACACATGATTCCTACACTTTGTAATCCTCATTGTCTTATTTAACATTTCCCATAGACTGATTTACACATGTATGATTCATTGTCTCTGTATAATGTGTGTGTGATGTAAAGTGCTCTGAACCCATAACTGGTATGTACAATGCTATAAAATAAATGACATGCATGTGAGAAAGGGGTTATAGAGAGATGAGGAGCACTGTTGGAGGGTGGTAGTGAGGAAATCTGTGGAGAAGGAGGTCATGGTGGGGTGAGGGGGCACCAAAAAACGCCAGTTGCACCAGGGGCCACCAGCGTAAAGCCAGCTCTGTCTGGATGTATCAACCTATCGCAATGCGTATTACCAAAATCATGCTTCATTAACATTGACAAGGCTTTATTTCGCCTGTGAGTCCTGGCAAACAGCCAGGAATGCAGAGAAGGTGGTCTACAGCACACACCCTTCTCTGTGGCCCCTTAAAAGAATAGGGGCTGCAATAAAAAAAATACTGTGGCGCAATGTGCAGGAACACTTGGGGAGCAACGAGCAGTCTAATGGACATTTCTCTGCCCCCTCATAAACCAGTGGTAGACATTCACGCCCTCAATGACGGCAACCACTTTGCAAATGGATGCAGATGACTGACAGTGGTCGACATTTTCTCAGTGGTTTCCGACAGCATGAGCAGTCCAGGGCCAAAAGGTAGGCCCTGCAGCCGCTGTGGTGCAGGGCGGGGGCAACCTGTAGGCGACCCTCATACAGCCCGAATGCCAAAGAATATCTGTGAAATATGGGCTATTTTGGGGTCCCTCGTCACATTCTATGTGGGGGGGGGGGCTTAATTTTGTGCTACACCACTGGCCGGTGGTCACAAACTATTGATTAATTTCCTTGTGCGTTGCAACAAATGTGAGACTCTTCTTTACCTGCCCAATTTTCGCTTAACAATTCAATGGAATTGCTACTTTGGTTTTGTGATTTGCATATCCATTTGCAATTTGCAGTACCACTGTACTACATAACAGATTGTGGGTTTTCTTTCACGCCAGCCAGTTAGTGCTGAACAGGCATAGAGAGTGCAACAATCTTTCATATTTCTGGCCTTGGTTTCTATTCTACACTCGTCACACTAGCCATAGAGTATCATACACCAGTAAGTAACAGGGGATTAATTCAGAAAAAGCATGCAGAGAGGAACAGGCATTAGCGTCAGGCATTGTGCAGTCTCAACAATTTGGTATTGCAGATGGGGAGCTCACTCAAGGTCATGGCCCCTTCTATAAAGTGCCGAAGAGACGTACCCTCAATCACCTGGTGACGTAACCTATATAAATGGGGAAAGCCTTTTGCCTTTGTGAACTCTCATAACAAACTTGTGTGCAAGCACAATCAGTGCCCTGTGAAATTCAGTAAACATCCACCCTTGAGGCGATAGGTATCAATCAATCACTCAGGATTTATAAAGCGCAGGTAATCATCCAATAGGGTATCCAGGCTCTTGCAGGCCCCAAAAGACTTATTCAAACAGCCAGGTTTTGAAGGCCATTCAGAATTATGGTATTTATTACTGTCCCCCTTAGAGCACTGATGGCTCATTTAGGGACTCTCTGGTCCTTAAACTCTTTCTAAACTGGACTTGGAGGTGCCAATGCTCAAACCCATGTTAGTGCATTCTGGATCATGCTAGGGGCTTTGCTCATGACACTCACACCTGGGCTTTTATGAGGTGAGATTTTTCACACAATGGTGGTGATCTTCAGGCCCTCCTGAATGTTCACTTGGAAATGAAACGCATCATACCAAATCAGGATTTAAAACACCAAGGGGCCGATTCCGATGTCGGACGGACTCAGGTCCGTCTGACATCGGTCAGGAGCCGTAACCGAACGACCTGCTGTCGTCGGTTACGGCCCTGCAAATATGATGCAACCGAACCCTGTTCGGTCGCACTCGTATACTACACAATGGGAGCATGCATTCCGAGCGGAATGCATGCTTGCATTGTGGAAAGCAGGTGTGCAGTTCATCCCTGCACCCTGTGGCCGGCACCCCAAGGTGCCTGCCACGGGGTGCCGGGATCAACAGAGGGGCACCATAGGTGCCCCCAGGCCGCCATTCGGCGGCCTCGCACCCATGGGGGCCCTACTGGGGGCCCCCAAAGACAGTTATCGACTGCCTTTTCGTGCCGGAAAGACCGGCACGAAAAAGCAGTGAAATACTGCCATCGTACTCCCTCGGTCGTGAAGAGGTGGCCGGGGGAGTACTGAAGGATTTCCGGGCGGCGGACGGGCTCTCCGAGCCCGGCGTAAGCCATCCGGAAATCCCAGTCGGATTCCTTTCCGACCGAGCCCATCGGAATGGCTCGGTCGGAAAGGAATCCGGCCGGCACGTTCCGATTCGGTCGGAAGGGCTCCGACCATCGTTCGGTGCCCTTCCGGCCGAAATCGGAATCGGCCCCCAAATTCTGCATGTTTTTTTTCTTTTCCGGGCATTTTCTTCTTCTAAATGTCAGCAGAGTCAACCTGCTGAAATCTTTGAAGGTATAAAAGCAGGGTGTGATAATTATCTCACAAATTGGAAATGGGATTCCAGGTTTGAAAACTCCACGGTTCAATATTGTTCATGCAAAGGGAGAAAGGGTCTCTCTGCTGTTCATTGTTAAATTGTATTTTTTTCGTAACATATTTGCAGTCAGTGTTTCCAGAATACTGAACAACAAAATGAATGTATAGAATTGTAGAATGTTAAAGCAGGCCCCATCATCCAGTGTTGAACATCGTTAAGTTCGTGTTACACTTGTAATTTGATTTCTTTCGATGATTAGTTTTGTATCTGGTGCGCTACCATTGATAACACTGGTAGAGAATCCTAATGTAAGAAGAAATAAGCACTGGCAAACCACTGTGTTTACAAAAACCACAGACACACATAGGCTTTTACATTTCAAGAGTTTTCATAATGAAAAATTATACCCCTTTAACAGGTATTCTGTATTAAACGTTTCACTAGAGAAGTGAAGGAATACATGAAGAAAATACAAGAGAGAGGATTCCCCAAACAGGTTTGACCAGGGTGAGACCTAAAGTCCACAAGAAAAGATTTACTGATGATTTAGCAACAGGAAAACGACCTGTATTTGAATCAAAATCTTTAACAAAAAGTCAGAGATTTGTAAAAAAAAACGAAATGACAGCAAGCTGATGCAGATTTACATTAGATTTTCCAAGAAGGAGTGGTGTTTACGTATCAGCAAAGTGCTAATATGAAAAATGAATTGATAAAATTATGGATGCTTACAGGAGTGGACATTCAACCAACCTTCAAGAAGATCCAAAATGGGACTTTCCATTGTCTGGGTGTTATAAAAGGAGATAGCACAACACTCACTTTTCGAGTAACAAACTAAATTTAAATATTTCTAATATTTTAGCATGTGATTCAGTCATGTCTTTATGTCTAGAAATGTTCATGTGGGCTCCTGTGTGTTCCTAAAACGGAAGAAAAATTAAAAATAATAAACAATGAACGCCAGAGCAACTGAGGGAGCCTGAACCACAATAATTTACTGAACCCCAATATTTTGATCACATCAAAAATTTACCTTTGGCAATTCGGTTCCTGCACCCTTGATCTAGTGATAAGAGTCTCCACTCTTGACAACATCAGACCACATACATCAAATTAGCAGATTAAATCAAAATAGTGACTATGTCCACTCAAGAACTGAGTTCTAGATCAATAAAAAAGTTAAAAGGATTTTTTACAGAAAAATGTAGTATAGGCATTACAAAAAAATAAGTACATGCCATGAAGGCTCACAAAACGGAGTACAAAGTCAGAAATCAGAAATCACCCAAAGTTCTCTAAAATGTCAGTTCCATAGAGAACTCTAACAACATTTGTAATGAAGCAAGGCAATCTCTTAATAATCGGACAGAGTTTAGTGAGCAAATAGAGTCTCACTCAAATGGACAAAGTTGGGTGAGGAAAAATTAAAAATTGCCCCATCAACATAAAACCAGGACTTTTCTGTACACATTTTATACATAAACAATGATCTAAATTGCAAATTCAGTTTAGCCTTGTTATCAACAGCACATTTTAGACAACTCAGAAATAGGATTGTCATATTTAAGGTTTCTGACACTAGCCCATTTCTAAGATTAATCAATTACCTTCCCCAGCAACAGCAATCCGGAGGTGCAAACAAAATATGAAACTTTCTCTAACAAAGACTAATACATGAATGTGCTAGCAAGCCGGCATCAGAAATTCCAACTGAAGAGTCCTTCAAAAAGCTACCTCAGTAACACAATGGACAGTTTCATTCACAATACATGCTCTCTCTAAGAAATAATCATTTGCGTCACATTGTACCGCGCTTCGCAGAAACTGTAGGGAGAGAAGTCTCGTAGTGAGATTGGGAGGAGACACTAGAAACCACATACAGTTTAATAAAAATGATGTCTTCTCGAAAATTTGTCATAACTAAACTACGTTATTAATCACACTCCTAAGAATTACTATTAATACATTTTTAGTGCAACATGGTTAATTCATTGTTACAACTATATTCATCATAAAAATTATTAATTTGCACACATTATTTGTTACCCAAAATTGCACATGTAAAAAAACTTTAACAGTTTCCCCGGCTGATATTTTTTAAATCATCACTCATCACCCATTAATAATCTTTATTAAACAATCATCAATTAGTAAACGCATTCATCTTCTTTGGTTGACAAACATGCTCCTCCACCATTTTTGATTGGTTGTAAACACAATCCTTAAAATCCTCCATTTCCATCTCCATTGACCTCTTTTTTTCCTTGACTTATTTCCACCTTTTCCATTACTCCTACATCTACACTCTAGCCAAAAGGAAGAAATCATTATGATTATCACAGGATTTAGGATTGACTGGAAAAACACCACCACTTTTATTACTGAACTACTCTACAACCTTACCAAAACTCCTTCCTAACTCTCTAAACCAAGATCCTTCAGCCGAAGCCGAAATCCTTTACCAAAACTCCTTCCTAACGCTCTTAACCAAGATCCATCAGCCGGGGTCCCCCAAAGACCTAATATCATGAGTCGAATTAGTCAGACTAGTAATGAAAGAATCAATAGCCTTACTATTATCAGGTATATGTGTACAACACCTCTTTGCCTTAATTACTGTACAGACTTTGCCCTCTTTCGCCAAAAGAATATCTAAAGCAAGACAATTTTGCATTACCATAGCCCTAATTGTTATCATTTCTTCATTTACTAGCTTAAATGCCCCTGCAGCATCTACAGCAAGTCTATCTACAATTGTAGACAAACTCCTAATTTTCACATCATTCATTGCTTCTCCCATAGAAGGAATAATAGCACCTAATACATCTAAAACTAATGTTTTGGGTTCGCTAAGTATTTGTATATGACATAGAAGTGTTTGCGAAGACTCTAGCAGCAAGATTTGGATTTACGTAGTTTTGTTTGGTTGTGGGTAATTTTTTTTTTTGTTTGGATTGGATGATTGTTCTTGTCATGCTCTATGCTGGGTGCATTTCCTTCCTCCAGTAACTCATTAAAGGAATATTCAATATACTTCTCCTAAAAATTATTATGATGACAGTATCTTGCCGTTGATCGGTATAGTTTATTTTTTTACATTGTAAAATATAGGGAAAGTGCATATCACAAAACTCCAATTGTTATTTTCATTAAGCCTAGATTTAAAACATGATGCACGTCGCGGACTGGATGAAGGACAACTGTCTCAAACTCAACACTGAAAAGATGGAAGTCCTAATCTTTGGGAACAACACCTCGCCATGGGATGACACATATTGGCCCACGAGTTTGGCACCCCCCTGCCCCAACAGACCACGCATGCAACCTCTGCATCATCCTGGATAGCAAGCTATCCATAAAGAAACAAGTCAACTCAGTCTCATCTGCCTGCCTCCAAACCCTTTGCATGCTCCGTAAGATCTTCAGCTGGCTCCCAGTAAACACCAAAAGGACCGTCCCGTAGGCTCTCATCACCAGCAGACAGGACTATGGAAACACGATCTTTGTAAGAATCGCTGCACGCCTCCTGAAGAGACTCCAGACAATACAGAACTCAGCGGCAAGGCTCATACTTGACCTCTCCAGAAGGACCCACATCACACCCCATCTCAAGAAACTACACTGGTTCCCAATTCAGAAGCGATGCCAGTTTAAGATGCTGACCTACGCTTACAAGGACCTGCACAACGAAGGACCCGCATACATCAACAAACGCCTGACCTTCCACCAACCGACCAGACACCTTCAATCAGCTTCCCTCTCCCTTTTAGATACCCCATGGATCCTTCGAACCAACACCGGAGGATGCTTATTCTCGCATCTGGCAGCCAAGGCCTGGAACAACCTCCCCCTGCACCTCGCTCCAGAATTTCAGAAGAGAACTAAAGACCTGGATGTTTGAATGATCAAACCTCCACACAGCAGCGAGCAGCTCCAGCGACCTTGAGACCCTCACGTGTGATTTGTCGCACTCTATAAATGTTTGATTAATTGATTGAAAACAGATCAAAGTTTCTGGATAGATAATGTGATGTAAGCTGGGTGAGAGTTTTTCATCTTTGGTGCGCGAAGAAGAGGGAGGCAGCTCAAAAAAGTCCCTGGTGAAGTAACATATTAACAGTGTTAAATAACCAAGAAAATCATGTAACCTATTGTTTTTCTGTCTATTTTATATTACTACCATATCATGGTAAATCACTAGCTATTGTGTTAACGTTCTGTGAATAAATGCACACATAATTGGCAAGAAGAAGCCTTATGGTATCTCTTTTCCCAAAAAAAAGTAACTGTTTAAAATGTAAAAAATGAAATTCCGCAGAGGCTCACTGAAAGGTAAGTAGGATACTGTCCACCTGATATCCTTATGGTGGTACTAACCTGTTGCAAAATCTTAAAAGTTTTCTATAAGACATCTCAAATGCACAATGTTTTGTGCACATTCCGAAAGAATTTGAATGTTAAATTGTCTAATCCATACCTCTCGTAGTCTCCAAAGCCATGAACAGATATCTACATAAACATAACAAAATAAACTAACTAAAAAGTAAATAGAAAGACTATTCCTGCCAGATAGAGGGATATTCCATACTTCCTCTTGAGAAAGTAACTGAATAGGGAGCCTGTAGCAACCTGTGTATCTCCATTTTCTCTATGTCTGAGCCGATGTCTGCAATGCTGAGAGGGAATTATAATGTAATAGAATATTGGTGCATGTGTGTGGATTGGAAGACTTTAGATAGTTACAGCGGTGGATAGATAATTATAGTTGGAGGGTAGACATTTACAGTTCATGGTTAGAAAGTTGTAGTTGGTTGGCAGATGGAGCCTTGACGAGAGCTAGATACACATGACTCTGTTCCTAAGCGCTTACATTAAAATAAAGAAGATATTGTCTGCCTTACTGCCCCTCACTAATCTTTAAAGAAACTTTGAGACTTAACAGAGGCAAACAAGAAAAATGCACACAAACTTCCAAATTCTGTAGAGCAGCGATTCGTTATGCCTCCTGTTTAGGTATGGTGTTAGCCAGCTTATTAAAATTATATATGTGATATACTTTTAACAGCTTTCAGCTAGCTCTCTTCATCCATTGGTCTGGTCTTAGGTCATTCACATTTTTCTTCCACCCATTACAGTGTAGAGTAAAAACAAACATTGAAAAAAATGCTAAATATTTTTTGGTCTCAGTACGAACACATTGCAACAGTAGTCCATGGCGCTGAAGAAAACTACTTTGTGAGCTGATGTTATCCCTGTGAAAGAGTAGAATGTCACCACTCACCGTGAAGGTAGCCAATGGCTGAAGTGGTCTGACCCATTGCCTCATTCTTTATGTTGTAGTTGGTGGAAAGAAATGCAAATGACACATTAGACCAATGGATGAAGAGGGCTGGACAAAATTTTCTATAGATAGGTATATTATACATATATTTTAGTCAGGTCAAAAGGTCTTAGCTAATACCAGACCTAAAGTTGGCCATACACAGGCACAGCAGGGTCTACAGTCCATATACTGGTGAGAGCTAGAATACATTGTAATGGATTTGTAAATGGGGACATCTTACAAACTTTGCCAATCAGTGCGTGGCCTATGTACAAAGGCGTTTTGTATTATGTAAAGTGTTCCTCCAGTAAAACCCTTTTATGCACTCTTATATATTAGTTGGCCCCTAACATCTAAAATAGTAAGGAAACAGGACTATACAAGGTATATTGACCTACAATTAGTACATGTAGAAAGGACTGTGCCCTCTTTGCACTTTTTCTAAGAGAGAGTTGGACGTTTCAGGACTAATGCACAAAGCCCTTGCTTGAAAACAAAAATAAAAATAATAGGAGAGGAGGGCGCCTCCTCAGCATAGGGCCTGATTTACAAATGGTGCAGGAAAACAGCCAGAACTTTACCCTCGAAGATATACACCTATGCTTGGAATAATTTCCTTCTTTTTAGGAATTCTCAAAGAATTCCAGGCATGTGAGGGATATTCCCAGGAGTAGTCATTTAGGTAAATATTTAGAAATGTAAAAAGTGCATATGTCTTCATTGTCAAATGTAGACCATTTGCAATTTGAAAGCATGGGCCAGATGTACAAAGCTATTTAGTGGTTGCAAAGCCTGTGATTCACTAAATCACAGGACTTGCAACCGCTAAACAATTTGTATAAATGTATAAACCCATTTAGCGATTCGGTAACATGTCACTGAATCGCTAAATGGGTTCAGGAAATCATAAGGAATCGCTATTTAGAAAGGGTGTGCTTAGGGCATCCTTTCAAAACAGGGATTCCTCATGGTATGTATTAATGTTTTGCAACTGAATTCTGGTCGCAAAACAGTAATACTTTTCCACCTCGAGGGAGGTGGTAAGCCATTTGCAAACGAGAAGGGGACCCCTTCCCCTGTAGGCAGTGGTCCTACGGAATACTGTGGTATGCTGACCCGGGCAGGTCACCATCCTTGAGATACCTGCCATTCCTAATAAGTCTCAAATTGGGACCTACCTCATTAACATTCATGAGGTAGGTTGATTTGTGACCCGCTAGGAATCGATAATTTAAAAATAAAAATTTCGTACATTAAGAATTGTGATTACCAAATAGCGATTTGGAAAAAATCACTATTCCGGAAACGTTTATAATCTGGCCCCTTGTTTCTTCTTCTCCATAAGGAAAATATTTTCTCCATTTATAAACCCCTTCCCCTACATCCTCATCAAATTACTACTAGGAGACCTCAACCTACGGCATCTATTTCTGTTTGTAAAGTGGCTTGTGGGGGGGCAAATGAATTGTTAGATGCATCACTAGTCTATTTAGATTCCTTCAAAGCATCCAAAACCCGCATATCCGGGCTAGTATTAAGGCTGTGATGATAAATAAGCAGACCATGGTAGTACAAAATGCAAATGAATAGGGGTCACTTCAGACAGCACCTATGCTGTAACTTGAGTGGGGTAAGATGTTTTACTCGTTGAAACTAAGAAATAGCCTGGATCACACCAATCTAGTGCGTATAAACAGTAGTTGTATTAAGTATGAAGCGAACAGTCCATGTTAGATTAAGTGGACTAAGGGAAATATTTATTATGGGTTTAGATGTAATGCTTGTTTTCCTATTATGTTTACAGAGGTTTATAAATCCATTGCACCAGGTGTTAACCTTTGTTACACACTCATATGAATAAATGTCCTTTTGGTGACAGACCCAGCAATGTCACAGAAGACAAACAGATGTTGGTACAGTCGTTCTCAAAGGCTACTTTGGTAGATAGAGGTAAGGCATTTTGTGCTACTGATAAAGTAGAGAGGTAATTTATGACATGGTAGTAATTTCCAAGAAAGTTGTATATAAAACTGGAAAGTTGAATGGAGAACTTGCAGTAACAAGGTCTTGAGACTGTTATGGGTTGTAAGACTTGGAGTCAGTAAACACGTTTGGAAATTACTACCATATCATAAATTACTTCAGTATCTTATCAGCGACACGCAACCCCTTACAACTGACATTTTGTTTTAGCAGCCAATTGTTTCTGACAAGCTGCTTCTGGTATACAAAAGCCTTGAAAAAGTCTATGAGATGAAACATGTGTCAGCTGTACCCATATCGACCAAAGTAGCCTTCGACGACTATATCCACATCTGCTTGTCTTCTGTCATATTGCTGGTTCTGTCATTAAGAGCATAAACAACGTTTGGGATTGTGATCTTGAATGCAAATATGGCGTCCTTGTTGAAGTAGCAGTAAAAGATGGCCAAAATGGAGTAGGTGGACCCCTCAATCCCCTGAGCTCCGACGGCTTTGCATCAGCTGCACTAAAGATAGCTATGCCTCTGCCTTCAGTAAAGGACTGTGTTTATAATAGGTAAGAATTTTGTCTCTACCAAGAATACGGGGCTAACAGGCACTTCTTTGGCCCTTAGACCTAAAGTGCTATGAAAATAATCTAACATACTTTTTTAAATTCAAAGCACTGAGCTCAGCATCAACACAACAATTAGATTCAAATGAGCTGCTTTAGCAGGCAGCACCCTTTGGTTCACTAAATAAGGAATTTTATTGGTACCAAAGGGGTGATTGTCAGGGCTTCTCTCAGGGAGTCAAGGGTTCAAAACATTAGAGAATGCACATTTGAAATTCAGGATTTGTTGAACAAACGTATAAATTTCACACACAAAAATACGTTTTTGCCAAACTAAGTAAGCACCTGGAAAGGAAGAAAAACGATGCAGATTTCAAAATGAATTTAAAAGTAGTAAACCCAGCCTGCACATTTGCTAGCAGAGAACATGCTGAACATCTCTAGTCAATACTCAGCCTAGGATACACTTACAATAAAATACATAGAAATGACTACACAGGTCAACAAAAATATTGTTGTACGATCTCCTAAAACTGTACAGATTTATTAACCTATAAAGTAAATGATAATAATAGTATTGCAACCATTAAGACTTTTGTTTTGCAGCGTAATATTCCAACCACATCTCAAGCTGTCTCACTTGTTGAGATCTACTTCCCAAAACAGCGTACTATCACCATCCTATGGCACTACAATGAACGTAAATTTGTGTGCCATTTCCAAATTTCACTTACCACTTCCTGCTTCTTGTCTCATCACATCAACCTCCAAATCAATTTGTCTTCCTCACATACTAATAACTCTATCCTTTGTTCCTAAATGTCAATCCACACATCTTTCAATCACACCATGCTATTCTGTTCTCTCTGTTTGTTATTATATTGTCAGGATCCTTCAATCCTACCATCAGGTGGCACTACCTGAAGACCTTCTGTGAGCCAGCTTCCAATGTGAACACTAGTTTGGAATCTGTGCTGCACTTCAATGTTCATTTACAGACTTTACTAATCCTCTTGGAATTTAGATCGACTCCAGATTACATTCCAGGGTTTACTTATCAACTCCTAATGCATTATGGTACTTATACACCTTACCCGAGAGTGAGAGCTGGAGAATAGCCTTTTGTCGAATCTTATTATACTTGGAACTCTGTCTTACCATTTCCAGCAGGTCCATGTTCTCCCTTGCATGAATTCCTGACATGTTCTGAAACAAGATCTGATCTGTGTTCCACCACAGAGCTTCAGTCTTCCCACTGGTTGTTTCCTAGAACTTCAGTGCACTCCTTAGGGAAAGAGCTGGAGGAGGGACCTTAGCTGCAGCTAGCTCACACCTGTTCTGAGCTCCAATCACCCTGTGTGGCTGTGAGCTGGGAGGAAGGATTTAACTCGGGCTTCTGGTTTCAGAATTTATACTTTAACTGCCATCACTGGGAGCTCCTTCTCTCTTTCCCAGTTGCCTGCATTGCTGAACCTTTGAAATCCTGAGAGGAGTCCTATTTACTGCTACTACTTTTTGTTCCTGTGTAGCATTATGCTTATGTTTTTTCTTTGTTGCACAGTCTCACCTTTCTTTCTGCCTAGCATTTCTACCCTCATATCCTAAATTCTCTGTTTCTGCTGTTTGGCTTTTGACCACATATTTGCTGAGTTGGCAGGGGGCCCTTTTGTTTTCCTTGTTGTGGTTTACTGTTCTGATTCTGTTCTGAATTCCTGTGTTGTTCCCTGTACCAACGAGGCATTATTTGTCCCAGTGCCTGTTGGCCACAGCCTGATCTTGATCCCAGTATTTCTGTTCTAGCTTTCTGAAGCCTTGTTTATTATTCCTTCTCTTGGCTTTCTTCATGTTGCCTTGCTCTCTTTTCCATCCTATATTCAGATTATTCTTTGATCTCTGGTTTTCTGTTCCATTCCAAATTCGGTTCACTCTCTGTGGAAGTCCATATACGTTTACAGTGTGACCCTCTGGCTCGGTATTTGCTCTGATCAGGTAACGGAAATAATTCTGTTGTTGCAGCCAGGTCCTTTGGAGTCTTAACTGTCTCAGTATTGTTGTCAGCCTCCATCTATCTTGCACTGAGTACAACAGTCTGTATACCAGCAGGCCCAACTATGACTTTGATGTATGATTGTTGTTAAGAGCAATCTGCTGGTGTCAATCCAAAGGGCGTTCCCAAAGCTATTAAGAGGGCTCTTGTCATGTACCAGTACATCCCTTACTTTGACCAAACCTTGTTATTGCCTGTCTCCTGTCTATTTTGTTGTCCCTGCTTACAGTCGTTTCCTGTCTTCTGTAGTTCTGTGGCCACAGTTATACTTGTGTAGCCTGGTATTTTCCTTGCCCTGTAATTGCCAGACCTTAACATTCAACATGGTCATGTTGGCATAGGTAATATTATTGGTTAAGTGAAAAATTTTACCTCTATGTCCGTACATGTGATGTTAAATACACACATGAGAGACCCTAATTAGAGGCGAATATAATGTCCGTCTGGGGCATTACAAAGGGTACATCTTTGAGTCTGTATTATGTCTAGAACTCCTATAGATGGTGATTTGCTCTCTTTTTAACATATCCCATAGCTTGAGGGATGCCGCCTTTGATGAATGGGAGGTGATGAGAAGGATGCTTCTTTACCTGCTTTAGGAGATCTATCTAGTATGGTATAGCATATTGGGATGGCCACTACGAAATCTGAAATATAGCTTTCTATTTGCAGTACAGGACTACAGATGTTTTTGTGATCCTAATATTACAAAGGATCAGGGTACTGACCTGAGAGGACCGTAACTACCTGTCCAACAGTCGTGAAACTAGAGTTGGCAGACAGAGAATGTGTTGGTGATAGGTATGTATTAGACTCCAATATATGGACAGTGGGTATAGACATATGGGGTATTTGTGATTTGAGATGAAAGGGTTGATCTCTATTTTTATAATCTACAGATATTATTCCCTTCACCATTCCTGATGACTATTGGCTCATTGTGTTGCCAATTTTTAAATACAGGTAACTACGCCCTGTTTCGCTAAATCTAATTAACGACGGGGATATCTTTAGATGCCCTATTTATAAAGGAACTGATTTTTGTTCATATAGATTATATATCGTGGATGTGGACTGTGGACTTGATTTGATCGGCCATACGTCTCGAATAGCCCTAGAGTATACTGAGGACTCTTCAGCGCTGGTTGGCTTCAGTATCAAATCTGAAAGGTATTATACCCTATTTGTTTCTTATACCTGGGCATATGGTGAGCATGAGTGAGCATGTGACATTAGCACATGGTGTGTCTGTTGGTATAACTGGATTATTTAGGTAATATATCTTCAGGATGGAGGCCTGCCTCTGGAGATTAGTATCATCAGGATATAAATGTGTTTTATAATATGGTAATAGCTTGGTTTTTTAACAAGATTTTTTATGTCTTTGTATTTCTTTGTCTTGTTTTGTGTATATGTATTATAGATTATTCCATTGTTAAACCGGGAGGTATCAACAATCCTGATGAAGGTAGTTTTTACAGTGTGTTACCCACCGAAACGCGTTGATGCTCTTTGTGTGTAGACACTTGATTACTTGGATAACTGCCAGCTAAGGGAAAAAGTTTATGAATAATTTTTCTACTGTGACAGATAATCCTGAAGTTACTGGTGATTCTACACAATGATATGAACCATTTTATGTCTACTGTTTTCTCTCCCGTACTTGTATGTAGTATGTTATGAAATTGTAGAAATAGTTTCTTATTTCTGTCATGTATGTGTACTTATGGAATATGCAAAGACCTCTTAAATGTTTTTAATATGATTATGTTTTAATTTAGCTGTTTTTACTATATGAAATAAAAATACTTCTTTACCATATATATTTTTGATATTTGATACATTTATGTTCTGATGATGCGGGCTGTATAAATTGTATGGTTGTTATTGTATGGTTTGATTGAGACCAAAAGAGGATACTTGTTTTGTGACCTTGCTAAGTGTAACTCTGAAATCACTCTTCCCTGCTTTCGCTCCCTGACACAAATTATTTATGCTTCTCCCTTAACCCTCTCAGTAATAGCATCCAAATCTGGTTGTACTGGTCATTTTGTTTTACTTCATTGTCTGTTAGTACTAACTATTGCACCCTTCAATTTCAAATATTTTCAGCGAAAATGATATAACACTCTGTGCATTCACAGACATTAGAAACTTACACTGCATCCATTTACATATATAATCTACCACAGCTATCACATATACACTTCCACTACTCAAAATTTTGAAAGGAACCATTATGTCCATAGCTTCACAGCTCAGGTGGTATATTCAGCTGTAATGATTTTGGTTTCATTGATTTCAGTACTTTACCACTAACCTAACATAGCATACATTTTTTGTAATGGACTCTGTCGTTATCGATAGTGGGTCACCAATAAGGCTCTCTCACTTTTCTTTTAGCAGCAGTTGTTCCGAGTCTCTTCATGAGTTGACGAGTTGATGTCATACTGTCCTGCCTTGTACCAAGGGTTGGCACTATTTATTGTAAGTGAGTTATACTTATAAAGCAACCATAGATTGACAATCCTTCTCTGATACACCAAAAATGGCTTGAGTATCTGCCCTCTCATGTTAGAGTATCTGTCTACTACCAATTTTTCACTATGATGTTCCTCATGAGCATCTCTTCTTAGGTCCTTTGCCACAGCTGCTCTCTTTTTTGGGGTTTCTTGAATATTAATCTGCCAGTATGTTTTGTGTTTCCTGTAAATATATCCTTGTACTCTAGTTAGATATTTCTAAAAGTTTGGGCATTTTTTTAATTTCAGATATCACCATTTAAAACCTTAACTAAAGGTTTATTACATGTTCTTAATCTAAAAGATACATTCTAAATGTATGCCCTTAAATATTGCATTCCCAACATCACCCAATGCTTCTTTTTCAATAAAAGAATATTTATTTCAATTTTTGTAATTGTCTTCAATCCAGCCCCTGTTGTTACTCTGTCCACATTGTGTATCTGTGCCAACAATGCTATTGGAACTACAGTGTACACTCACCCGTGAGCCAGGCACACACAAACACACTCTCTCTCTCTCTCTCTCTTTCTCTCTGTCTCTATCTGTCTCTCTCTCTCTCTCTTTCTCTCTGTCTCTGTCTGTCTCTCTCTCTCTCTCACCATCTCTTGCTTTCTGAATTTTTAGGGTTTATAGGTCTTCTATCAATGGTTAATTTGTGAAAAAATAAGTGCCGGGCTCTCACCAGGAGGTAACGTCCACCAGACCATTGCTCCTATCAGCGCAGCCTATATATCAAAATTACCCAAAATCCTACAAGTGGGGAGAGGATGTGGCATAAGAGCCAGAGCTTCCGGCCTTGGGAGCTGGGGAACCAGGTTCGAGTCTCTGCGAAGGCTCAACATCCTGTGATTCTGGGCAAATCACTTAATCTCCCCGGACCTACAAAAAATAAAAAATGAATATGTCCCTAACTGGTGCTCATGAAAAGGGCACCTTTGGGTCGAGTTCGTGCTATAAGCGCTGGTGTTGACGATTAAGTGCCGGTGCTTAGCACTGGAAACCACCACCTCAAATTAAGCACTGTCCTCTGTGACATAGCATATGTCTGCAAGACCTATTGTTACCCATTCTTTCACATATATATAGGCTGGGCTACACTCTCACCTCATGCCATTGGCTGCTTGGTGTATCATGCTGTCTTATAGCAAGTGATTCCATAGGAATAAATGAGTGACTATTTTACATCTGAAAAGTACACTCAATCAGTACACTGTTTGTCACATTCAGTTATTTATCTCCCATATGCATTCTTTAGAAGGCAATCATATTTGATCATCTTTTCTGCCACTGGCAAAGCCAAAGGGATTGGCTTCAATTTGATACCTAGCATCTTTGCCCACAAAGCATGCAAAGAGCATATGTGAATGTTTGTTTTAACAGGCTTAGGGACGTTAAAGCCAGATCTATTTCCTTTGCTAATACTTGTTTACTTCAGTTTCTTCGTATAATTTCCATTTGTGGAAGGCACTTTTACAGAGTTTATTCTCAACTGTGCATTGCCTTTATTTCCTCGACTCTGGATCCTCAGTTTTCTTTCCTGGGTATTTCCTGGGGTTCATCACAGCATTAACTCAGACGAAGTTGGTTAACCATTAGTTAGTATCTCTCTATTTCTATGCTAACTCTGTATGATCAGTGCTTTGCTTTATGGCGAGAAGCACACTACTCCGGTAGTACATGTTATCATCGTTATTATCATTGCTCTAATGGCAGTACCAGTCTCACTTAAACTTCAGCCTATAATGGGATGGATCGTCATGTAGGTCCCTCAAACAAAACAAACACATGAATCAGGAATCCAGTCCCCCAGGTGTATCCCATCACAGTGAGATGCCCTCCCAGTCTTTAGGAAATCTCGAACTTGGAGCAGCTGTGCAAAAAAAAATGGATCTACCATCTTTCACGAATAGAAAAACAGAGCTGCTTTGTAGATCATGGCGAGGAATTCTGTTTTGTTGTTTTTGATGAGATATTCTCCCTGTGGCAAGGCTCATATCAACACACCTAAAACTCTGAATTTCAAATATTTTTTCTTGGATGGATTGTCTACTTAGAACAACACTGCCGGCCTATACAGGTTTTCGATCCAGGACACTGTGTGGGGTGTCTGAGATTTTTACAGAATTTCAGGACAGCCACACCATCACTACTCGATATCTCAGTTTGCAAAAAGTGAAAAATCTGTGCTACAATCTCCTCATTCTAGGTATTGGTGGAACACCTAAAATCTAGGGGCCTGATTCACAAATTGCACTTTGTAGTACATTTTGTAGTACTACAAAACACAATGCAAATTGCAATTCACAAACTATATGCAGAGGCTTATGCATCCGCATTACCTATACATATGTGTGTGGAGTACTCCACCCTGACTGTGGAGTCTCTGCACACGTTAGTATAGGTATTAGTAGTAAATGTGGAGGGACACACAGGAGTGGCTTAAAGAAGGGCAGACTTACTACAAAAGATGAGCAGATTAGGGAGGAGTAAGAGGGATTTAGGGCAAGTGAGGCAGGGGTTTAGTGAGGGACGTCACCCATACACACAAGAGTAAGCCAATTGCAATACTAGGTGGGGGGAGACATGTAACTTACACTTTTATAGTAAATTTAAACTTGGAGTTTGTGAATACCGAAAGTAATAAACATACTCCAAAGTGTAAACTTACTGAAATGTTAAGTTACCTTTGTGAATAAGGCCCTAAGCATTGCAACTCTCACACAGTTTTCCTAAAGTCCAACTTGTTGGGGACAATGCATGAAATTCACTACTCAATGTTTAAATGTTGAATGACTTCGAAGCTTGCCTCCGTGTTCTCACACCTCTGCCTCCAAATTCACCAGCCTGTGATCCAGATCCGTATATTGACTTTCTGTGTGATCCTTTTTTTATCTTTAATTCTTCCTCTAAGTTGGAATCTAGAGATGTCACTTTGCACTCTAGGTTTTGCATTCTCACTTTCAAATGATTCAGATATGAAAGCAAGGATTTGTCCCTGGTGAGTTCACTTAAACAGTGGGTCATTCACGCCCTTGGAGCAGTGTAATTTAGGCACCAGTCTGTATACGTCATGTATATTCATTTATAAATTCATATGCGACATTTGTATTCAACGTGTGACTTAACTTCATTAACGTGTGGGTTGCATTTAACAAATTAATAGTGTATAATCACTGCAATCACTAAGCATTTACCCATAAGTGAATTAAGTTAATCAAATTGACTGATGTAATTATGTTTGCATATTCATACTTAACATTGGTTTTGTTTTCAATGTATATATGTATATAATATTGTAGCAGGCATTCATTTTGATTTCGAGAGAGAGCTTAGCTTGACATTAGGCCTTGATTGAGAATACTTATTTTAATGTTGCCAGTGTGTTGATCCTTTCTTCTGCAGGTGCGTTATCATGTTCTCGTTAGCTAGAGAAAAGCTTATTGTTTGTATGAGACGATTGATAGTGAAGCCTGCGGGGAGGACGTTGGCATTGAACTTGGAGAAATGAATGATGAGAGGAGGCCTTGTATTTACGGCGTACCAGGAGTGCGAGATGTCCAAGGCTACCAGCTGCCTACCTAATTCCAAGGAGAAGGGAAGCTAGGGAGTATTCTGTCTACCTTTTCCCACATGTGGACTTGATTGGCTCTTGGTGGTAGAAGTGAGATATGAATGTTTTTGAAGATACTGTTATATTTAATTGATGTTTCCACAGTTAGTTAGACAGACTTTCCCTTGACTCTGGGAGGGAACAGATCTCTTTGCAGGGCTTTCCTCGAGTGTGAAGCTTCATGCTGAACTCTCTCCTAGTTTCCCTGAACTTCTACAGCAGTTCGACACTTTCTATACTCCCTTGTTAGACACTCCCTTAGAAAATCCTTACCTCAATTTATGTTTAAATTAGAAAAGGGAAGTTTCTTTATGGAACACATTATTGTAATAGTTGGTTTTCTTTGTATCATGGCTGTTAATGTTTTGTGTCTTGTTTTATTGCGATTTAATTTACTTGCACATTTCAGTCTTCAAACTATATTTTACTTTGCATCTATACTGGATGGATGAATGTCCTAAAATAAACCCACATATTCAAATTATTTGGTTCTGGTCTTCATTATGGTGTCACATTGGCTTCACAAATTTGAAATGTATTTCTGATGTTAACACCCTTACAACGCTTCAAGTCGACTAACAAAGGTCCATATGACCAAGGGGGAAATATATTTGATGATAGGCCGATCACAAAACTTCTGCTTCCAGCAAAAATCATGGAAAAAGCCATGAACGCAGAACTCACTTCTTACATCAAGAATCATGGACACCTTGATTCTACCCAGTTTCTTCCGGAGCCACCAAAGCATGGAACTTGTTCTTATCACAGCCTCAGGACAAATTAGACAGACTTTAGACAAAGGAGGCAGCACAGCACTAATTTTATTAGACCTGTCGGTGGCTTATGACACGGTCAAAATCAAAATTCTTCTAGACCGTCTAGCTGCCATTGGAGTTAGGGACTTAGCACTCACCCTGCTCAAGTCTTTTCTCTCAGACCGAGAACAATTTGTAGCTCTTGAAGATTTCAATTGCTCTAGTTTTTCACTCCCCTGCGATGTTCCACAGGGCTCTTTTTTGAGCCCTACTCTTTTTCACATTTATGTTACTCCCCTTGCCAATATTATTAAATCCTTTTGTTTCTCAGTCGTATCGTACGTCGACGACTTTCAAATCATCATAACCATAGCCAGTGATCCTGAGGAAACAGCTATTCAGTTCCATGATTGTTTAATTCAAGTTGAGAAATGGATGACCTCGAACTGTTTAAAGCTCAACTCTAGTAAGACGGAGGTCTTACTTTTTGGAAAATACACTTCTTTTTGGTCCCAAACCTGATAGCCACTGGAACAAGGCCCCTTACCTATACCTGTTACCAAAGTCAAAAATCTAGGCAATACCCTTGATAAAAATCTCTCTTTGACGGCCACATTAATACTTTGACTTTGGCTACTTTCTATGATCTTAAACTCTTAAGGAAAATCTTCCCTATTATACCCCCGGGCCTGCAAAAAACTGTTACCACATCCCTTGTAATGTCCAAAATCGACTATTGCAATACGCTTTTTCTCAACATTCAGAAAAAAATCGCTCAACAAATTGCAGATTCTACAAAACACCGTGGCCCGCCTACTGTTGGGCATTCCCAAGTACGAGTCAATCTCCTACAGCCTGGATCTCCTTCACTGGCTTCCAGTGAAAAAACGGATTGACTTTAAAGCCTTATGCATTGCCTTAAAGGTACTCAATGGCATCAGACCCGAATACTTTCAACAAAGCTTTCAATGGTACATTCCATCTAGAACATTGCGTTCAGCTTTCAATTTAGTAGTCCCTAAATCTAAAAAAGCCGCTGGGGAGGCAGAAACTTTGTGGCAGGCACCGCCAGACAATGGAACGCTCTCCCCTTAGAACTAAAGAGCAAGATAGATCTCCTGATATTCAGAAAGGCCCTTAAAACCTGGCTATTCAACCAGTAAGCCATCTCTTCCCCCTCTCAGATCTGCAGTCTTTCTACCACTGAGGCAGTGCCTTGACACCCTCGGGTAAAGGCGGGCTATACAAATCCTATTTTCATTTCATTTCACGAAGAGATTGAGGTGCAGATATCCACGTGCCATCACCCTCTCAGTTTCCCATTAATTCCGAGGAGGCTGCACAGTATAGTTAGAAAACTCTGTTTTATCATGGGCTCCTTTATGCTTATACCCTTGTGTGCATGAGACAACAGGCTCGGTCCAGACTACTTGCCTACTTGCCCCCCAAGCAATCAGTGCAGATTTATGAGTAGAAACACTTCCTCTTATACAGAAGCATCACCAACAAGAGCCTCAATTATCTATTGGTAGTACTTATATGGACGAACTGCCCGAGGTTGTCTCTATCTCAGTTTACTGGTGGCTTTCCCAGCACACAATGCTACCACATTTGTTAAAAGAGGGAGAGTGGGCCACCTGCGGTTCCAGTTTACCCCAGTGGACTCGGGTGGTATCAGAACCGTGCTGGGTACCATGGTCGGACTGATCTATAGGGCAATTTGGTAGTGCCAGAAGAGATGGTGTAACAGGTCAATATGTGGACCGTTTTTTCACCATTTGTGGGTCTATTGTATGGTCTACTGGGCCTTTATTTTAGCCTTGTCTAATAATATCACAAACATTGGCTGAAGCAAGCACAAAATGCATTCAGTCTCTCATGCCTTGCAGAACACCTCTGCAGCGTGTCTGTACAAGTTCAAAAATGGCAAATTTCTAATTGTGGGCCACTATTTTAGCCATCCAATTCGTAATGGAGGCCACTTTTATTTTGGTGCTCGGGCCTACGATCTGCCTTAGTCTGACACTGCTGGGTTCTTACAATCTGCATGGTATGCACCTAGCTCAGGGTGCTCTTAGATCATCTAACGAGGTGGCACTGTGGCTGTCATTGAACAAATATCACTCCCACGTGTGTTGACGCTATCTTGGCGGAAGGCTGCCTATAAGATGGGAGAGCTGCTGTCTCGTTTTCTTGATCTTCTGATGAACACAGGACAGTAAAACCTAGCACAACAGTGATCTGTGGGTTCTGGCTGACACTGACTTGGCCCCCAGAGCTCACTCATGCCCATAGCTGCCATAACCATCTACAAAGACGCTCTAGCTTTAGATCCTGGAAAACCATGTGTTAGAAATTGGGTTTCTGGTTGGCAAAGGTATGCACCCTGGTCAAGCAGAAGCCACAATTCTGGTCAGGGTAAGCTAGATATATACTAAAAGATAACCTGTGCTCACCCTCTGGCAGCTTGGCACAGAGCAGTCAGGCTTATCCAAAGAGGCAATGTGCAAAGTATTTGTGCAACACACACACAGTAACACAGTGAATTCACCACAAAAAGACTCCACACGGGTTTAGAAAAATAGGTTATTATATTCTGAACAAAACAAGACCAAATCGACAAAATTCCAATGTATAGAAGTTGAGATATTGAATTTTAAAGCAATAAATGCAGTAAAGACCTTAGAAGCAAGAAGCGCTACAAAGTTTACTTTAGGTCGCGCTGGACCGGGGCATGGTCAAAGTTCGGGCCGACTATGATGGAGCGCAGGCCGGCTACAGGACCCACACAGGCCCCCGTGAACAAAGTATCTTTCCTGGTTGCAAACAACGAGTTCGTTGATCTTCTCCACGCATTGAAAGCGATGTGTCAATTCCAAAGACAGGTGCCAGAGTCGATAGACGTTGAGCGAAGTGTCGAATCTCAACAAGCTGCAGCGGCGGTGATATGCTGTCCGAAGCGTCGATCTCTGGAGCCAAAGCGCTGATTCCAATGTAATGAGACGTTTTTACTCCTGCAACCGAGTCGATGCTACATGCCCATTACACACAGACAGGAGATGCGTCAAAATCCATGTTGCAAGTATCTGGGCCACTTCCAGTGAGCCAGGCACAGGGGTAGAGACTTTGATATACCTGAGTCTCAAGCAACAGGAGGCAAGCCAACAAGCCATTGGAGATCACTTGGAGGAAAGGCAGAGTCCAGCTCTCCTTCAGCAGAGTCAGATAGCAGCAGTCAGCAGGGCAACAAACAGAAAAGCATGCATTTCAGATCCGCAGGCCAGTTGAGTCCTTCAAGCAGCACAGCAGTTCTTCTGGCAAAGCTTCAGTTACAAGTCCAGTAGTGTCTGATTTTAGGGGGTCAGAGACCCATTACTTATATCCAAAAGTGCCTTTGATGTGGGGGTGACTTCAAAGCAGCCCTCTGAAGTGCACAAGGATCCCTTTCAACCCAGTCCTGTCTACCAGGCTATCTGTGAGGGGTAATCAGTTCTTTGTGTGGGATCAGGACACAGCCTATTCAAGTGAAGTGTTAGCCCCTCCCTTCCCTCCTGCCCAAGCAAGGCCATCAGAATACATATTTATGCAGATGGGTACTTGGACACTTCTATCCTTCCTGTGTTGTGGCTGTCTAGAGGGAATGCACAAAGTGTAGCTGTCACCCACCCCAGACATGTATTAGAGACAGGATGTCAGGCACACAGAGCAATAAGCGCAGGGAAATGTCCACTTTCTAAAAGTGGCATTTCTAAAAAAGTAATGTAAAATCCAACTTCACCAGTAAGGAGAGTTTGTCATTATCATTCCAAACATATGAAACATGAAAAAGCTACTCCTCTCTTATCACGAATTACAGCTTAAAAGGATTTTAAGGAATTCCCAATGCTAGTCTATAAGAGGGGTAGGCTTCACAGTAGTAAAAATGAAATTGGCTGTTTGTCACTACCAGGACATGCAAAACAGAAAGGTACATCTTCTAGCTTTTACTTACATAGCACCCTGCCCTTACTTAGGGCCCACCATAGTGGTAACTTATATGTAATAAAAGGGGAGTTTAAAGCTTGGCAAGTATTTTTAAATGCCAAATCGAAGTGGCAGTAAACTGCACACACTGGCACTGAAGTGGAAGGCCTGAGACAGGTTTGAAAGGCTACTTCTGTGGGTGGCACAATCAGTGCTGCAGCTCACTAGTAGCATCTGAAGTACAGGCCCTAGGTATATGTATACCACTTTACAACGGACTTACCGGTACCACAAATATGCCAATCAAGTATACACCAATGTCATGATGCTTAGGGTCGAAGTACATACACTTTAGCGCTGGTTAGCAGTGGAAAAGTGCTCAGAGTCCTAAGGCCAACAAAAAGAAAAAAAGAAAACAGGATGTAAAAGGCAAAAAATCTGGGGAAAGACCACCCTAAGGATGACACGTCTAACACCCTGTCAGCTCAATATTCAGTTTAGAGCTGTGAAGGGAGATTAACATAAATGTGAAAGAATCAGTCCCATAGGACCTAAGCCACTGAAGACAGAATCCACAGGGCTCATGCATTCCAAGGCATATGTCTGAAACCTAGTATTAAACATTAGATGCAGCTCACGCAGGATATGGGACATCACAGAAATGTTCCACACCATGCAAAACTAGTTTCAGGCATGGTTTGGACAGTCCTGGGCATAGTGAAGTTTCTCTACATACATGGATGCAAGGCATCCCAGATTTGAGGGACATTTCTGGTATTTCATCACTTGTCCTGGAACATTTCAGAAAATTTAGCACATGTCACAGAATGTAGGGGGAACGAAGTTTGATTGTGTTCCACTTCAGAATTAGCTACCAGAAAGCAATATAGTTAATACAGATGGTGCTGTTCATAAAAGTTGCATTTAATCACACATAAAATACACGACTCATTGTCTATGCTGTCTATGTCTATATTGGCGAGCACGGTCATTTAAGTCATTTGCCTCTTGTATAGTGCAAACTTTAGTCCTACTTTTAAGTTTTGGGAATTTCCTGGTTTTTAGTTTTCAAAATCTGGTCACTCTAAGAGAGGCCATAAGCACAAGAGACATCGAAAAAACATTAAAAACCGGAGGGGTGGTGCTAAGGTCACATGAACGCACATCAGTACCACCCACCTCCCTGAAAGATAATGGACTCATCTCTTAACTAAATAGAAGTCTAATTTAATTTAACTAAGACATATGAAAACTACCGTCAAACAGGGTCAGATTGGTAACGCGGGAACTCGGGAAATGGCCGAAGGGGCGGTAGCCGAGTTCTAGCAGTGGGCTGCTTTTTTGGGCAGCCTGGGGGATGTCTGTGATGTTAGGATGCCGCCAGCGGCCCAGTGGGTGCCTGAGTGGCCTTTCTAGAGGTAGATGGGTGGAGGTATGACTCCTTTCTCTCGCTGGGTCGGCCCATTAATGTATGCTGATTGAGCAGGGGCAGGGGGCCTGAGCAGAAGTGGTCTCACTTGCATTCATGTGTGGCTCAGCAGTGTGAACTAATCTGTGCATTTTTTTTATCTAAGTGAAGTTGATAAAACATGCCCCCCACTCCCTTTCTTTTCATAAAACTTCGCTGAAGCAGTGTTATGCAGAAAGGCAATATGCAAATATGGGCCACTTTTTTTTTGGTGTGCCCGGGACGATTTTTGATCCCAATCTAACCCTGCCGTCAAAGACCACTAAAAGTGCTACTGATGAACTCGGACCATAGAACATAAAACTTAACCACAACTGTATAAATAAATGGAATAGAACAGAAGGCTTTCAGGCAGGTAAGATAGATGTAGGGGTTACTGCACCTGTCGCAGAAAGCACCTTTGAATGTTGTTAAGTGCACAGCAATTCTCAACTTTTCCAGTCTCCAAGAAGTTGGCTGAGATGTGATGGTTTTCTATGTGAATTTTTTTTTGGGGGGGGGCGTAGGAGGTGCGGGGAGGTATTAAGAACAGGTGATTTCAAGGTAGTCCATGGGAGACATTTTGCTTGTTTGAGGTTAGGTCGAGTCTCGAGGAGGAAACTCTCTCCGCATGAGGGGGAGGCGTGAGTTATGGTCTCACTGCACATCATTATCCTCCTCCGAGCTCAATGAAATGAAGAACATTCAGAGGGGTAAAACCACAGCCTGTTATTCGCTGCATTCCGGTCTGGAGTTCAAGTTATAAAAAAATATTAATATTCACGAACTCCTGCTTCTGAACCAAAGGACGCGAGGAGCAGCATTTGAAGGTCTCTTTTTTAAAGAGATGGAAAGCGTCACCTTTAAAGAAGCAGTGGCGCTAAATATATGAGCGCCGAAAAAAGCACAGCGGATTTCTGGCATGGTACCTAGGCATAAACATTTATATGAAGCCTTTAAATCTAAAGTACTGCACATAAAATCATAAAACGGAGACTGTAAAATGAGACAGAGAATAACAGGAATATAAAAACATAATGAAAGGTGGGAGGAGGACTCTGGGACGGAAGCGAAGGCGAGACTTAACTACGCAACAGTTGCGGCAACTGAACTAATAATTAGGCAACACGAGACATTCTGGTTCTGAGAAGGGCTTTTTTTATCGAAAAAACTGCAGGTTTAGGTAAAACTCTAAAGAGATTACCATCGAAGGACATTCCTGAAATGACCAGATTTCGGGGCTGGAAAGGCCGCGTGACAGGTGGGATGAGGGAGAGCTCTGACGTGACCTTTAGGGACCCACTGGTTTAATTTGTGGGTCTGCCCTCAAATACCAGAACTCTCATCATCAATAAAAAAACATACATGGAGAGTGGGGTTCAGCCCCCTTCAACAAAAGTATGAAGAAAGTTTCATTCACATGTTGGGTCCGGCCAGTGGAGTATTTTAGTCTCAATGCTAAAGCAAGCAAAGCAAAGATGGCCGCCGAGTAGGAGCCTCCCGAGGAGCTCCCTGTTTGGGGATTACCTGTTTGGTTGTTATCACTGTTTAAACCGCCTCAGCAGCCCTTCTTCCCCGCATTGCCCCTGCACGCAACTGCACACCCCCATTGAGGCACAAAGCGGAAATTAAATAGGTGGTCTACCTACCTGATGGAAGAAACCGACAAGACTGCTCAGGTCGTACCTTCATGGAATCTGACGCTGCTCCTCTTAGCTCCGGAGCCAGTCCGATGTTGCAGCGTGCAGTTGGTATCTTCGGTGGACGCCTCCTACAATCTCGCAGTTCATGCCCCCGAGGATCGGTGTTTTGCTTGGTGTCTGGAGTGACTGACGCGACTGCCCAGGTTCGTGCTTTCACCGTCCTGGATGTTGTCGCTGCTTGCTTGCGGCTGATGCTGTCCGCCCACGAGTGCCAGTTTGGTTCCCCACAGTCGCGCCTTATTTCGGTGTGACCATCTCCTCCGCCCCTGGGTGACCGTTGCTGGATCGCCTGTTGCCGCATTGTGGCTAGGTTTTTCCGGCTCCTCTATGGGCACTGACGCCATTTCCCTATGCGCCCAGCTGTTGCTGCCGCGCTGACCTGCCTGGGAGCCAGGGTGCTCGGCAGTGATCACCATTGCCATTGGTACGCTGACTCCGATCTCCTTCTGCCTCTACCTCACCTTGTTTTCCGACCAGGAACTCTGCATCCTAGCCTGGGATCGTCAGTGAGAGATGACCGGCGCTTAGGACCCCTGGAAGGACGGCCCGGCGACCAGCTGCTCCGGATTTCTGGCGTTTCGGCGTGCGGTCCTTTGATCTTCACGACCAGCCTCCGATGCGCTGGCGGAGGGGTCCGGTGTAGCTAATCAACTCCTTCTGCCTTAAACGGTGTATACTGCCTGACTCTAACATGGCGGAACTCCGTAGGACATCGTTCTAACCTAGCCTGACATCAAAATGGCGGCGCTTTTCATGCTATCTGCGCTCTCACATCGTGAGTGAAAATACTCTTTACTATTGACATGATCGCTATCTTTCATTTTCCATATTTTCTCCACTAGGGGTTCCTTTGTCACTCAGTTTGTCACTAATGTAGGGTGAGTAAAACTTAATACCAAAAACCGGGATACCTAACGAAAATAGAAGAAGGACAAAAATGGTACTTCAAGCGAGCGGACAGAATGACACTGCTCCTCAGCATAAAAGTACAGATCGGGCAATTAGAATATACATAACATGCAATTTTCTCGGGCCTGTCAACTAAATTGCCTTCTGGAAAGAACTGATAACTAACCCTGCTATGCTGCATAAATAAAAACATTCATTATTTTCATTCAACCACCTCTAAAAACCGGGACAGGAGCTAAATTGCCTGAAATCTGCCCGGGCAGCTGGTAAAAAAACCGGGACCGTCAGGGACGCCTGGTCACCCTTATCACAAGGGGAGTGTCTAGGCTAGCTTATCAGAAGTCACTCTCCACTGCGCCACTGATCCCAGTTCTGTGGTGTTCTGCCTAGACACTCACACCTCGACTGTTGTAGACCTGAGGACCTACTTCCTGGCGGGTTTTCCTTCATACGAAATTGTAGTCTCTTGCCCAGATTCTAGAGTACACCTCTCTCTGCTCACCGCTTCTTCGTCCTAGATGGGCCTCCCTTTTTCCTCTTGTATCTTCCAGCACAAGTCACTAGTGATAAGGGATGACCCGCTCCGCCCGCAAACACGCCATCGAACTCTGGGACCTTCTCGACTCAACCTCCCCAGACGTCGCATTCCTGACGGAGACCTGGCTGAATCCCGCTTCAGCCCCCGACATCGCCATTGCCATCCCGGACGGATACAAGATCACCCGCAGGGACCGCACCAACGGAGTCGGAGGAGGCATCGCCATCGTCCACAGGAACACCCTCAGAGTCTCAACCAACACCGACGACACCCTCAGCACCGCCGAACACATGCACTTCCAGATCCACACCGATCCCAACACCACCCTCAGAGGAACCCTCATCTACAGACCCCCGGACCCCGACCACAGTTCAGCGATTCCATCGCTGACTTCGTCAGCACACACGCCATCGCCTCCACGGACTACATCCTCCTCGGGGACCTGAACTTCCACCTCGAGAACAACAAGGACACCAACTCCACCACCCTGATCGACAACCTCGCCACCCTCGGACTCAGACAGCTCGTGACTACACCCACCCATGCCGCCGGCCACACGCTCGACTCCATCTTTTCCGCAAGCCCACACGTCTCCTTCAACCACACCTCCGAACCCCACTGGACTGACCACCACTGCATCCACTTCACCTACAGGAAGCCCACCACGCACCACCGCACCGAACAAATGCCTCGCCGCTGCTGGAGCAGAGTCACGGAAGACCAGCTAACCACAACCCTCGCCCTGAGCCCACCCGCCGAACCCTCCGACCCCGACACCGCCGCCCGCAACCTCAGACAGTGGATCGACGACTGCGCCAACACCCTCGCCCCGCTCAAGAATCCGCCCAACAGCCACACCAGCAAGAAAGCCACCTGGTTCACCGAAGACCTCCAGGCCTCCAAACGAACATGCCGAAAACTGGAGAAGATCTGGCTCCACGAACGGACAGCGGACAGCTACGCCGCCCACAAGAGCGCCACCCGCAGTCACCATCACCTCATCAGATCCGCCAAAAGGGCCTCACTCAAAGACCGCCTAGACAACAACGCACACAACAGCAAAGAGCTCTTCAACATCGTGAAGGAACTCTCCAACCCCAGCTCCAACACCAACGACATCCAGCCGTCGCGAGACCTGTGCGACTCACTGGCCACCTTCTTCCACCGCAAAATCGCCGACATCCACGACAGCTTCAACACCACGACCGCCCCGGCAACCACCGAGACCACTGCCCCCACAACCACCAACCGCCTGCTCTCCTGGACCAACATCAACGACGAGGACACCAGCGAGATCATGAACACCATCCACTCCGGTTCACCGCTAGACCCGTGCCCTCACCACATCTTCAACAAAGCCAGTACAGCCATCGCGCCCCATCTCCGGAAAATAATCAACATCTCCTTCGAGACAGCAACCTTCCCGGAAAGCTGGAAGCACGCCGAGATCACAGCCTTACTCAAGAAACACAAGGCAGACCCCAAGGACCTCAAGAACTTCCGACCCATCTCTCTCCTCCCGTTCCCCGCGAAGGTCACCGAGAAAATCGTCAACAAACAACTGACCCGCTACCTCGAGGAGAACAACATCCTGGACCCTTCCCAGTCCGGCTTCCGCAGCAACCACAGCACCGAAACCGCCCTCATCGCCGCCACCGATGACATCAGGACCCTGCTAGACAACGGAGAAACAGCAGCCCTCATCCTCCTGGACCTATCAGCCGCCTTCGACACGGTCTGCCACCACACACTACGAACACGCCTTCACGACGCCGGGATCCAAGAGAAGGCCCTGGACTGGACCACATCCTTCCTTTCCGGCAGAACACAAAGCGACCGCCTCGCCCCTTCCGATCCAAGGCCACCAAGATTATCTGCGGCGCACCCCAAGGCTCCTCCCTCAGCCCAACGCTGTTCAACATCTACATGGCACCCTCGCCCACGTCGCCCGACAGCACAACCTCAACATCATCTCCTACGCCGACGACACCCAGCTGATCCTCTCCCTCACCAAAGACCCTCACACCGCCAAAGCCCACCTCCACGAAGGAATGAAGGCCGTCGCCGAATGGATGAGGACCAGCCGCCTGAAGCTGAACTCGGACAAGACGGAGGTCCTCATCCTTGGTTCCAACCCTTCAGCCTGGGACGACTCCTGGTGGCCAACATCACTGGGAACAGCCCCGCCACCCACCGACCACGTACGCAACCTAGGGGTCATCCTCGACCCCACCCTCTCCATGACTAAGCAGGTCAACGCCGTTTCCTCATCCTGCTTCAACATCCTCCGAATGCTCCGCAGGATCTTCAAGTGGATCCCCACCAAAACAAGAAAAACAGTCACCCAGGCCCTCGTCACCAGCAGGCTGGACTACGGAAACGCCCTCTACGCAGGAACGACGGCTAAGCTCCTGAGACGGCTGCAACGCATCCAGAACGCCTCTGCACGTCTTATCCTCGACATCCCCCGACGCAGCCACATCACACCCCACCTGAGAGACCTGCACTGGCTCCCTGTCAACAAGAGGATAACCTTCAAGCTCCTCACCCACGCACACAAAGCACTCCACAACTCCGGACCAGCCTACCTCAACAGACGACTCAGCTTCTACACCCCCACCCGCCAGCTCCGTTCCACCAGACTCGCCCTCGCCACAGTCCCCCGCATCCGGAAAACGACCGGCGGCGGCAGATCCTTCTCCCACCTCGCCGCCAAGACCTGGAACACCCTCCCCACCAACCTCCGACAGACCCAAGACCTACTGGCCTTCAGAAGACTCCTCAAGACCTGGCTCTTCGATCAGTAGCAGCACCACCCCCCTCTTCCCCCAGCGCCTTGAGACCCTCGCGGGTATGTAGTGCGCTTTATAAGTGACATGATTGATTGATTGATTGATATGCCTGTACTGACTACTTGGGCCCCAGCCGCCGACGTCGCACAGTAAGATCTCTCGTCACCTCACAAGGTGCTACCAGTACCCCTTCACCCTTCCGTTGAGTGATCCAGGATCGTTGCTGTGCTCTCCCACCCCTTTGTTTCTCCTCCTCCTCTGGGCTCCCATCCTCACTAAATCTTTTAGGCATAATGGAGATCAGTCCCGACCCCAATGGCTCCAACGCCTTCATCATTAACTACCCAACCGACCTCTCCAAGAATGCGGCAAAGAAATACAAGCATCGTACACTCAAAGCCAGACCAGAAACCCTAATCTCAGACCACTACTTCTGCACCAACAAAGGCGCCTTGGTCAATGACCTCATTTTGTATACTAGAAAACGGGCTTGTTGGCGATCAGTGCTTTACTCCTTGCTTAAAATAACTGGTTCAAGGAAAACCGCGCACGGCCTCAAACTAACAACGTCTCCCTCGCCAACACTCAAAGCCACCACCTCAATCACTATATACAATAATGGTATCATACTAATCCAAGCCTCTACCACTAACCTTGCGAAAATGGCCAACTTCTACCCTACTCTAAGAAAAGCGGTTAACGGCAACGCCTCTGACCCCTTTTCCACCAACGCGACTACGCGGGACTTAACCATTACTCTCCCCACAACAGCTATGAATACCCTCTATCCCTTAACCTCACACCTCCTCTTGCTGATCCTACAGCCACCTTGTCCTCGTTCAGACTACGTCAACTCACTAGAGTACCCGCTCTAATGGGCGACGGAGTGATGGGATCAACCCCCTCACCGACTATCAGTCCGATTCAGGATGAACTCCGAGCTGAGAGGCTACATCAAGTCATACAGTCCTCCCCCTTAACTGATGTTGTCCCCCTTCCCATCCCTATAACGCTACCACATACTAGACTAGAGTCTGGGCATCGATCCCCCACACAGGCTCCAACAGGCCCACATCGAGGCCCCCGTCCCCTATCGTTTCTTCACCACTCCATCCTCCCCTCGACCAACAATCTGACTTGGCTTCGCCTTTGGATGGTATATCTCTTCAGTTACAACTTCTCACCTCTGAGCTACATGAACTCAAAGCCCTCTCTAATGATCTTTTCCCTATGATCAGCTCTCTCCTCACCTCTGCGAACTGGCCTATTGCGTCCACCAGGCCTTGTGATCACATTGAGCAGCCTGTAGCTCCCTCCACCCCAAAACCCACTCCACTACCCAACACCCCCACCATCCATAGAGAATCCCACCCAACGACCAATGACTTACAGGACTTTCACACATGTAACTCTACCATGCCCAAATCTTACACCCACCCCCGAGTCAAATACTCACCATCCTTTCTAACTCGAACCGAGAACCTCCCTGCAACCTCAGATATAGCAATACTGACAACCTCACCAGCGTGAATCTCACCCAGACTCCTTCCTCCCTAACCCACCTCATCTCAAATGTGTACTACTTAATTGTAGATCAGCCAGTAAACACGCTTCCGATATCTTCGACCTCATCCAACACAATGATTTAGACATTATCATCCTCACTGAAACTTGGCTAAATCAGGCTTCCACTCCTATCTTAGACCTCCTAGTACCTCCCACCCATGACATAATTAGGTTAGACAGAGCTCTGAAATTGGGTGGTGGCTTAGCTTGTATTCACAGGAGTACACTCTCAATTTCACAATTGGATTCCTCAACGATCCCCTCCTGTTAATACCTCTGTCTCAGCATATCAAGTCTGAACCTACCGGTCTGCAAACTTCACACTTTTTACCACCCCCCGGAAGAAAATCTTCCGTTCATTGAACAATTAATGGAAATTATCTCTGGCAATGTCGACTCTGCAGTATCCCAAATCTTCCTTGGTGATTTCAACCTTCATTGGTCTAATCCTAACGACCCCGCTGTTGCCTGCGTTAAATCTTTTTTAAATGATCAAAATCTGACTCAGCACTGTGACTTACCAACACATATTAAAGGAGAAACACTAGACCTAATCATCTCTAAAGAGCAGACTATCACCATAGATTCCATTACCCCGTGTGACTGGTCCGACCACCACAGAATCCTCTTTTATATTAACAGGGAAGTGCAGATGAGGAAGACACAACCATTGAAACCAAAGATATGGAAAAGGGACCTAAGAGCAATAACTCTCTAGATCTTGCTGCCCACTGTCTATCTGCCCTCTCCTCCCCAGTTGATACGAATGAGGTGCAATCACTCACCGACGACTACAATTCAACCATATCCAACATCATGGATAATATTGCTCCGCTCCAATTTAAAAATGCTTCAACAAAAATATCCAAACCATGGTATAACGAAAGCTTAAACACTGAAAGACGTAACCTTAGGGCAGTGGAACGTTCCTGGCGAGCTAATCCCTCCTCTGACCAACTAAAACTACTCAGAGATGCCAGGAGCCTCTACAACAAACAAATCAAGAGTGCTAAGGCGACCTATTTCAGAGACCAATTGGACCAAGCAGCAAACCGCCCCAAGAAACTTTTCGAGTTGGTCAAACAACAAACAGTAGCAGGTTCTAATCACTCTGACCCCGGTGGCAATCCTCCCTCTTGTGATGAACTTGCCGCTTTCTTCACCGAAAAATCAAGACTCATCTCCATTGACCTCGCCTCTAAGAAGGCTCTTTTACCCCCTAACAGTGTGGCCTCACTCATTGACCCGGCTAAAATGTGCAATTCGACCTCCACGAATCTCAAGAACAATGCATCATGGAGTATCTTCACCCCTTTTAGTGAAACTGACATCTTCAAGATTCTTCAGAACATCAACCCTTCCAACCATTTCAGCGACCCGTTGCCGCCATCCATCTTCAAAGAAATCAAGAATGCACTCATTCCCACCTGGACAAGGATTGTAAATGCTTCTCTTTCACAAGGCAGGATCCCTGACTGTCTAAAAGCAGCCCAGGTAACCCCCATACTGAAAAAACCTAACGCTGATAAATCCGATCTCAATAATTTCCGCCCCATTTCCAACATCCCCACCTTAGCGAAACTCCTTGAAAAATGTTTGCAATCCCAACTTTGTGCTCACATAGAGAATTACCAACTCCTAGACCAGCATCAATCTGGCTTCAGGAAGGGGCACAGCACTGAATCGGCTCTCATTCATATTATGGATGACATTCTTAAAATGCTGGACCAAAACGAATCCTGCCTCCTGATCCTTCTTGACCTTTCCTCCGCTTTTGACACGGTAAATCACGACAAGATTTTATCCATCCTGCAATACAGAATGGGTTTTTCCGATCAGGTGCTTCAATGGTTTTCCTCCTTCCTACATCACAGATCACAAAGAGTTATGACAAACCACTCTCTATCTCAGCCCTCTCCCGTACTTATGGGGGTCCCACAAGGGTCCGCTTTATCTCCTATCCTCTTCAATCTCTTCCTGGAACCTCTTGCAAACTCTCTAAATTCCATGGACATTCTCTTCCACATGTATGCGGACGACACACAAGTATATCTGAAAATCACATCCCTGGAAAACATCATCTCACTCAACTCTACCCTTCTGTTTGCTCAAAATTGGTTAACGGAGAACCATCTTCTGCTTAACACTTCCAAAACGGAATTCTTGCTCATCTCCCCCGAACCACATCCCCAACCTAGACTCCTGGTTGAATCACCTCACTGCTTTCAACTGTGATCCTCTCATTGTAGACTCAGCCAAGTCTCTGGGAATCACCTTGGACAAACACCTAAACATGAAAAAGCATATCAGCACCGTATGCAAAGGAGCAAACTACTTGTTGAGGTCTCTCAGAAATATCAAACCTTTCTTACCCATAAATGATTTCAAGCAGGTGGTACAAACGCTTGTCCTGCCGAGGCTGGATTACGGCAGTGCTACCCTTTGTGGCCTTCCCAAATACGCCCTGGCACCACTAAGGGCATCCTTGAACGCCGCGGCTAGATTGGTTACACACTCTAAACGAAATGAACATATATCTCCAGTCCTAAAATCACTCAAATGGCTCCCCTACGAAGCTCGGATTCATTTAAAGATTGCTGTTCTTACGCACAAAGCCCTTTACTTACACACGCCTACTTACCTGGGGCAAAAACTTAATCTCTCCTGCGGGGTAAGAGACTCAAGAAGCGCATCTACCCTCCTCCTGAAACCGCTCATCCTTAACAAAAAGAGAAGTTGTCACCGAGCCTTCTCCGGCGCTGCCCCTAAGATATGGAACTCTCTTCCACCAGAAGTACGCAGAATCTCCTCATCGACGAAGTTCAAAACCGAAGCCAAAAGATTCCTAATGATCAAATTCCTGCTTTAACAGGGATGGTCTCTCATGTCCTGTGCATGTCCTGTGGATATATATCCTTATACCATTGCTCTTGCATACTGTCATGGCTCCCCGTGACTGCATTCTGTGTCTTCCCTATTGGCCCGCCTCCTCACTATCTTGGTTTGAAACTGTATTGTAATATGTGACGTTTCCCCCCCCCATGACAGCTCCAGGACCATCAGGGGCCATATTATGCATAGGGCCAGGGGGTCACAAGGGGCCGCTTTGCGTGCTCCTGGGGCACTATCGTATTACAGAAGGGGCCACAGATGCTTGTATGGCACATTTTGTACTACTGATAGAGCTGGTACACATATTGCCAGAGATATCTTAAGAGGACGTTCCCTCATTTGCATAGTGACGTGGCCCCGTGCAAGGAGTCACTTTACCATTGCGCCTGCACTTTATTACAGACACAGGCTCACAGGCCCCTATGTGGCACACTGACAGTGCACCACAAAAAGGTGGTGCATTGTTAGTGCACTGCCTAAGGGCAGCCCTCTGGGGGTGGGCATATGGGGTCCCAAGTGCCCCCAAACATTTCCCTGCATATGGGAGCAGTCACTCACTGTACCCACCTGCAGGGGAATCAGGGATCACAGTCCCCTCTTTAAAGTGCAAAGGACTGCCGCCTGCACAGTAAAATCAAGCCTCTTGAAAGCAGCTGCTTTTGTCTTTCACTGAATCCGCTGCCGCCTGGGCAGCGTTGAGTTTGCAGCTGCCTATGGGGCACCGCATTCATGATAATAGACCGGGACAGTGTGCCTGGTATGTAATCTGGCTCCATGTTTCTCATGTGAAAAATCACAAAAAGTGAGACAGTTGTCATAACTCAAATATTACCCTCACTTACATAGACCTGCCTGTAACCTACATGTCACTCATGCCTATTTTACATGTTTTGCCAGCGTTGAAAGCTTGTACTAGTCTGTCCCACAGAATTTGGTCTGCAGGGAATGAGCAATAGCACTTGCTCTCTTCTGTGAGACAGGGAAGCTTGCTTTCCTACTGGCATGCTGCATCTGTTCATTGAGGAAGCAAAGCTTGCACTGCTGTGTGCCAATCTGTCCTTGTCCTGCGATGGTGGAAGCTTGTGCTGCTGCTCCCCAAACTGCACTTCTCTTCTGAAGGAGGTTTCAGTCCAAAATGTACCTGTTCTACAAAGAAGGGGTGTTTCACTGCTGTTGCCAGATGTAACGAAAAAAAACAAAAGATATTTCGAATGCATTGATGTGGCACATGATTGAATCTTGCTGATGATTGACTTCTGCAACAATTTATGGTTGACAAATACCATCTTCAGGTATATAGTACTATTTTCTGTTAGATCATCTAGGTTGACACTATGCTATGGTTCACATCACTCTCTGTCAATATCTGTTGAGTAAGCCCTTTACTTTTAACTTTTGAAATATGCAAGTAGGCTTTCTATGGCAGCGCTCTTAATAGGGCAGTATCTGTGCACTTTTGTTAATTACACCTTTCCCTCCTCACTTGGTTTTAGTCCACTATGCAATTCATTCTGCACGTCCTCTGCCCATTATATCATAGAACCTCTTTTGTCATGGTGTCAATACGAGTAGTCAAGGTTATTGTTCTACTATTGTATGATGATGCCTGTTATGGATTGCCCTCCTTAAGTCCTGCCATCTTTAACTTCCTCAGTCTTCCTCAAATCTTCCACATCGCTGGCTTTGGCAGGATAGTCTTTGAAGTATCTTGTGGCCTAGTTCCATGAAAGGTTTTGCCACGTGCCATGCATCACTGTCATGCAGTGCTCTACACTATGAGTAATCATGTGTAAAGCAGCTATCACCATTATGCGGTACATTTGTGTGGTGAGTAAAGCATCTATCATTATCATACTGTGGATCATTTCATGGGTAGGACAACTATAAATTCATCCCATAAGTAGCACTTGGGATTTTTCAGTGCCTCCTGAGTGTAATGGTACCTGGCAGGGTGTGTGAACTTCCATCTCACAATAATGGAGACCAGAAGTTGTTCAATCTGTCTGTGCAAAAAGAATAGTCTCGCAATTATTACCTGAGGGATCGATATTAGTGAACTTTTTGTTCTGTCTAAGCAGTGCATAATTTCTAAAAGAATAGGTGCCAGGGCCCTAGTCAGGGGCCCCTGCAGCCTTGACCACAAACTGCCCCTTCCAGCGCTGCCAGTGACGGTACCAACGTAAGTACTAATCATCACACTCCTACAAGTGTGACTGTTCAGACAATTCCAGGCTCCTCAAGCTATACGAATGGCTTGAGTGACAGCTATTAGTCATTTTAATGAATATTGAATTAATAAACAACTATTGTTGTGCTCGTCTCTACATTAAACAGAGAGTGCCACCATGTGGCAGACTGTCAAAAGTGCCAGTGTTGAGCACCAGAAACCACTGGCTTAAATTAAGCACTCTGTCTATAGTACCTCATGAGTCCATCTGGGAGGCAAACACATTGAAACCATTCTATAGTGCCACCAGTGGGTGTTTCCAAGTCCAACCCAAAGTGTGACTGCCAGGTTTTACCTAGCGGTGATAGACAGAAAAAAAGGTCATCAGACTAATTACGGTGACTGTGGAGCCAGTAGGTCACCTCTGTCATTAAGCTGATGGTCCATCCGACACTTAATTGAGCGGGTGACCGTAGGGTTTTGTGGACAGGGTGCTCTGTCACGCTTCTGACAGAGAACCCTTTCTGCCAAACTCTAAATCAGACCTAAAGTTCTCAATTTCTTTCCAAGTTGTTACCGAGCTGATGACTCTTAAACCATAAAAAAAAACTCTCAAACTCACTTAACAGAACCTAATCTCACTAGATAGATTTAAAGCAAAACCCATCATCATCCCGATCAATTACACTAATCACAGGCATTGACAAATGATTCTTGGCCAGATGGTCCATCTGGGCAGCCCCCACATTTTAAGGAATAAACTGAAATTTCAAATACTTCTTCATTTGACACCTTCATGTAACATGACCAATGCAGCATGATCATAGGATTCACTCATCCTATTGAATAGGACACATTCCTGTAATTTGGAGACAGCATGCTTTCAGACATTCACTCCATAACACATCACTGCTGTGGGTATGATATATATCACTATTAACCTATAGATGCTGAGGTATGTACGGCATCCATCGCTATCATATCATTTTTTTCTGTAGTTGCAAAAGATACCTAAGGCAATCATATCGTTTGCCACCATCTGGGGTATTAATGTAGTGTGTGATGAGGCTTTTGTCATTGTTATATCACAGATCAATGTGGTGGGTAAGCATCTATCATAAAACAGCTCACTGTGGTGAGTATATCATCTGTAATTATCATACTGTGAATTAATCTAATGGCTGTGCTTCTCATACTGTCCATCCAGCACCATAATGCCGCACATCTTTATCATGGGAATGATATCTATTTTTAGCATGCCGCATATCTATGTGGTGGGTAAAACAGCAATTCCTATTTTACCATGTATTAATGCATTGGGTAAAGCACCTATCACTATGACATTGTACATCATCGCCTGGATAGGGATTCAATGACTATCATGAGATACATAACTGCAGTGTGTAAAGCAACCATTCCTTAAAGTGTTCGGTGAGACTCCCTATCACTATGTTGACAAATGTTACGACTCTGAGAAGAAATCCATCCATGTCATGCAGTCCATAGTATGTCTGAAAGTGGTGGAAGAGGAATAGATCTGTATCATGATGTACATCACTTCTGTTTGAATACCCTTATTAAGATTTTTGATATATTTCAACAATTAAATGTTAAAATCACAGCATGTATGTGAAAAAGTGATAAACAATAGCATTTGGATTGAGCACCAGATTAGAATTGCGAAGAGCTATATATTAGCAATAATGATATTATATGTGGTAACATTATGCGTGTACAAGAACTATAATCTTAGTCTAAGCTAAAGGTAACTTACCTTACCTTTAGGGTAGGCTAGATTTCTAGTGTATTGCTATAGTTTACCAATGTGTTCCAAAATTTCCTCCCCAAAAGTTATCAAACTTTCTTGAGTTTTCCACAAGCCCTCAAAGTTATGCCTTGATTAAGAGTTAGGATTATGAGTGTAAAAAAATGGTTCCGTTCAGGTTATAAGCGTCCAAAATATGTAATGATATCATGAAAGGTAAGCACTCCAGATCTCATTGAATGTAACCGGCTGGTCATTCAACCAATATACCACCAGTTCATATGAGGCAACTGTTGCCATGTTATCATGCCATTCTACTATTTTTGGGGGATTGGTGGATTTCTGATGGTTTAAAATACAAACCTTGGCTACACCCAGTGCCGTATTAAACCATTGTTTGGTATGGTTGGCTATGCCCCCAATTTCCTGCGTATCATTAAGAATTCCCGGCTCAATTGAACGGTGAATGGGAAAATCACTGGTGGATTTCAAGAACTCCCTGGAACACGGTTGAATCCACCCTAACTTATAGGCATTAGGGTGAACCCGATGATGAAGCATGCCACTATTAAAGTGGGGGAGGGTTATATAAAAAAAGGAATACTTTTCCTTTTTCCCACCTTCGAGAGGTGGAGTCTAGGCCTAGCTCTTTTCCCTTCTCTTTGTGTTAAAAGATTGACTACTCTAAGAGACGGATACCATAGCGGTTATGTGATTTATTTAAGGGAGTACGTATCCTCTCATTCTTGCAGGAGCCAAAGGTTCACCCCACCCTTCCAGGTGGAGGAAGTATTTGCTTACCTCCTGCTCCATAGTCTGAAGGATTGCAATTCTCGCCAAACTTGTATCAAATAAGATTGCACAAGATTTGGACAAGACCACAGAATATGTACCATTGATGAGTGGATCTCCAGCCTTGGGCCGTTGGCGTTAACTTGGCCCTTTGAAGTTTATATGGGGATCAATCCCAATCATGTAGGATTTTGTAAAAGCTGAATTTCACCCAGGCTTCCTGAAGTCCCTTGTCATGGCTAATAGTAGCTCTTGCCAATCTTCATTAGAATAATCTTTAGTGAGATGCGGTTGCCACAACTTGTGAAGTAGGGCCAGGGTTGGTTTGGAATAAAGGATATCTGTCAGAGACCCACATAAAACTGAAACTAATTTCTTGTACGTACCCTATGTAACCAAATTCTCATTGATCCAACAGGTATTCAATATAAATGATATGTTGTTCAGTTGGTTCATGAAACATGTTTTAAGTTGTATTTAGTTTTTGAGCTGAGAGGAACCCACCTGAAATTCTAATTGCAAAGCCTAGAAAGATTTAATTTTACCCTCCTCTAGTATTTGGTTTAAATTATGGATCCCACAGTGAATCCAGAGGGGCCAATTCAGGGATTTTCCAGAAATATGAATTTCGGAGTTGTTCCGGAGAGGACATTTGAGTGGAAAAATGGATGTTGTTATAGGAATCTTTGACAAGCAACCCAAATCTTTTGCATTCCGTACAAGATCGGGTTACAATCTCATAGGGTTTCGTTTGGTTTACCATAGAGGAACAAAGTGCCAATTACTCCCTGTTGTTGGTAATGTTACAATAAGGCCTGTGCTGCTGTACATCACTTCAATGGAGAAAAAACTTTAATTGTAATTCCATAAGTTGGTTTGAAAACATCTATCACCATCTGCTGTGCATACGTTTGGGGATGAGGCACCCTTCATATTCATTATATGTATGAATGTTGTAGGTACAGTGTACATCACCCCGCAAAATTCATATATATGAGTGTCCAAGCAGTATTCTCCCACAAAAGCACACAATCAGAGGGAGGATTCATCAGGATCCTCTGTGGAACTCATTTAGAGTTTGAAGGATGCAGATGCAGAATATTGAAAGCAGCGGATGTCCTTCCACCACACTTCTGGTTCCCAACCTCCTATTTAGAGTGGGAAACGTGCCAGGTTCCTAACAAAAGAGCCTCTACCAGCTCCGTTGTGAAAAACCTTTGAGCGATGTGTGAATCAGCATCAGGCCGGCAGTCAATGCACGTTAAACCATCCATCCTGTTCAGGAAAGTCATTCTGATGTACATTTTACTTGTTACGGATTGCCAGGAAAAGTTTGATGGCTCTGAACAGGAAATTAAAGAAATTATTGCCATGTATGGTGAGAGAAATACCTGCACATCAGTGACATTTAATTTTGTTTCTTAATCATAAAATCCTGCTTTGGGGTTGCTTGTGTTCTTTTTAAGGGGGGACCTGCCTGGAAGTTTGGGCTGGACTCTTCCTATTGGAGCAGAACAAAGCCTGATTTGCATATGGCTGGTTCCTGTCTGAGGTGGCATGGTGGTGGGTAAAAGAACAGTGGACCGGAATGCAGCTGTAAAACACTACTAGTCGCTGAGATAGATGCAAGCATTTCACCCAGCACTTTTTTTGTCTTCCTCAGTCCAATGCCCTCCGCAAAATAGGTGTGCCAAGATGTGGATCTTCCGCTAACAATCATCACCATTGCCAATCAATCAATGTCTTCACTATCAAAAAATCACCCTATCAGAAATTATAAAATGGAAGTTAGTTAACTTTCTAAAATTAAATCTTTAAAAAAAAAACAGAATCCATCTTGTTCGGCAGAGAATCACTTTCTAGAATTAACATGAAAGGGCTACTTAAACTCAAATCAGAAGCCTTCATACCATATAAAGCACAAAATTAAATCTCTGGGATTCTGGATTGCCTCAAACCTATCCATAGGCTCTCATACTGTCCACACTACCAAATAAGCAAGAGCAGCGCTTTTCACCCTCAAACGCATCAGGCTAATCGTTATGAAAGCAGACTTCTGTTTTATTGTACAAGCCAAAGACAAAAACAGACTAAAGGAACATGCTGCTTACAGGAATCATGAAAAACTCACTGACCCAAATAAAATATCTCCAGTATTCAGCTGCTTGGCTAACAACAAACACCCGGAGATTTGGTCACCTCTACCTCATCTTGAAAGACCTACACTGACTGTTTATTCAAGGATTACATTTAAACTTTCCTGTCTAACCTTCAAAGCTTTAAAAGTGGGTCAAATGTCCTCTCTTCACTCCCTGCTTCACAATCCTGGTGAGGAAAGAGCACTGTGGAGTGAAGAATCTTTCCACCCAAAAAATTAAATCATACAGATCCTTCACGGCTGTGGCCCCCACATTATGGGACACTCCCCTGGACTAAGTTAGATGGGAAGAAGATTTAGATTGCTTCCGCAAAAAATTTAAAGTTTTTTTATAAACAACATTGAAATGTTTCAAATTTAAACTGCCAAAAGGGCCAAATGAACGCCCAGATCCTGGTACTTTATTGGTACAAATCCTGACACTCACCTACCCCTTTTCCACCAGATCCCACCCTCACTATCCTTGCTCAAATTCTTTTTGAAAAGGTAGTCAATATAACTGTTAATTGTTATTTACTCTTGGGTACTTAGTGTTCCATTGTTATTTTGTGACGTAGTCTAACACCCTGTGGGTAGAATAGCACTAGAAAAGAGACATAAATAAAAATAGGACTGAAACTGCTCCCTCCTGACGAGGCCCATATAGGATTGCTAGCGTTCCCGTTCAGAGGGAAGCTGGATTGGCAGGCTGGATTGGTCCTATGGAGCAGGACCAAGGCAGATATGAATACAGCTAGTTCCAGTCTGAGGCGGCATGGTGGACATAGGAATTATGGACTAGAATAGAACTGTGAATAATTGCCAGTGGCTGACATTAATTTAAGCATTCCACCCATCGTTTTTTGCCTTCTTCAGACTGGCACGCTAAGTGTGACAGAGAGGCCCATATGTTGACACTGTGCAATAGGACTCAAGTTTCACCCCACTCATGAGGCTCAAATAGACTGAAACAGGTCTAGGGTTGCTTGTGTTCTTGTTCAGAAAGGACCTAGTCTGTCAGCTCAGGCTGAACTCTTCCTATTGGAGTAGGGCCAAGGGTGGTTTGCATATGGCTAGTTCTTGTCTGAGTGGCATGGTGGGCAAAAGAACGATGGACTGGAATGTGGGTCAAGTAATTACAAGTAGCTGAAAATTCAAGCATTCCACCAATCACTTTTTGTCTGCTTCAGTATATTAAGTGATGTTCTAATGTAAATGACTGACCGTATCGTGGTGGGTTATGTGAGGGAGGCCATGTTAATTAATGCTCTATTTATTTGAGACAATCGTGGGATAAAAAGATCCTGCCACTTGCTCTTTTCCTGTTTCACTTTGGAAATTAATAAATCCCATTCACTGAATGCAGCACTGATGAGTCGATGCCTGTGATGTTGGCCAAAAAAGACCAAAAAGGTAGTTCTGCATTATTCTTAATTTCCAATTTGTCACTACTTATACTAATGTAAGTTGGAAAAGTAAGACATGAACTCTTACTGAAACACTCTAGCAGCAAAGAAATTATATAACACAACCTAAATTGTATATGGATGAACAAACACACAAAAATCAATGAACAGTCTAGAGCACATCTTACCATGATGCCATCCATATAGCACAAGATCACCCTTAAGTGATCCAGCCTACCCCGATTCATTCTGTTTGCTGCTCTAGTGGGAGTCTGGAGATAAATATCCATTACATTTCACACAATTATTTGCTTTTTCTATGTTATTGTCATTTTGTATTTATATTGCATTTTGTGCATTTTGGACTCTGACTTCTGTTGGGTCTGCAGTAGTACAGCTAAGGCGCTTCGCCTGAGTCTCTGGTCTTCTAATAGAACCATACAAAGGGATCAATATAGAGTGCTTCTAGCCACCCATCCTAAAGAGCGGGGCCATTTTATTGATACTGACCCAAGAGTGCAAATGGAATGTGTGCCTGCTTATTGCCCACCTTCAGGTACCTTGGTATTACAGAAGGGGCCACAGCTGTTTGCCACATAGAGTTGGCGCACTGACGGGGATTCTTGAAAGACGAGAAAAGATGTCCAAGGGGCACCCCGGCATTCCAATGCGGGTCAGTGCAGTTACTCACTGCACCAACCTGCAGGGGCATCTCTTTGCCCTTTCAAAAGTCAGGTTAGTGGAGACCTGCCAATTGAAAGGCAAACAGGCGACTTGAAACCGTCAGATCACCTCACATTAATGTATTGATCCCATTGCAGGTGCATGGTCGCGCCTGCACTGAGAAGCGCTCTTCGTCCAGGTCTGTGCCCGGCACACAGGCTTATGCCACTGACATCCATAGCACTGTTCCAGTTAATCTCACTTAACTCACTTTGCCATTGCCACTCTTTGCATGTGCGCTGAAGCCCGCATGTCAGTGCCCAGCTTCTTTGTAGGGCAATGGAGCAGGCTGTTATGAGGGAGTGAGGTCCACTGAAAAAAATCCCCAGAACCAGAGCTTGAATCTCTCGGCCTTCAACGGTTTTACCCGCAGTCGCTGTCTAGGGTAATTATAACACCCTCCCTCAGTCTTCCACAACTTCAAACTGCAAGCGCCGATCAAATGAAGTCAAAGTCGAGCCAATACCCAGGGGCGTAGCTTCAGGGACGTGTTTGGGGTGTTACACTCCCCCCCAAAAATATATTTTATAGTAAATAGTTGGACAGAGGTGCCTTCAGTTGGGTTATTTGAAGTGTCTGTCAGATTTCACCATGGATTTGTTCATGCACACACAGACAAAAAGGCACACATGCACACAATCTCTCTCACGTTTCTGCCTTAAAACTTGGTTAGTTTGAAAACTTTTAAACTACCCCTAACAATTCTCACTCTTCGCTCTTTCCACTGCCTCTTAAGCCCCCCTCGTGCACTGCTGTTCATAATGCATTTTACCAAGATATGCCGGCGTGATTATTGGGAAATCTGAAGCTTACACACCCCCCCTCAATGTTACTGACCAAGTTATGCCCCTGTGACTACCAGCACCCTTCTTTATACAACGGAGCCCAGCGTCTAATGCTTTGCTATGGATCACATGGAGGTGCAAAGCAATCGCAATCAGTTAGAACGTCTGGCAAGTAAATCCATCCTTATTCAGCTTTCGCTGCATTCACGGAGACATGCCTAGAGACATGGGCTAAAAGTGATAGAGAGGAAGGTAACTGGGAACAACTGGAAGTTAATTAGTAAATGCAAAACAGAAGATTGGATGGAGGAAATGATATCTCTAGCTCACATGCAAAGATTCTCAGGAAAAAAGAAAAATTGAAAATGTAACAACTTGTTTGAGAAATGAAAGGAGTTTGACGAGTGAACAGGTGTGTGTAAAGCTCCAAAGCCCTCGGAAGTTACACGTTGGGTGGGAATGGAAAACAGGGGAACCCCTAATGGGCCAGGGTGGTGGTAATCTGTTAACAACTTGTTCTGTACACTCCTCTTTCAAAGGAAACGTCACAGTTCATGACCTCCAAAAGTACTGCCTCAGTCTTCTGAAGGACATCAAATTCCATTTGCCCCATGTCATAACAGAAAGTGACATCACATAAATCTTTAATCACGTGACAAATAAGTGTACCTTTTTTAATTGGTTCCAAAGAACAGGATGAAGTATGTTAGAAAACAGTCATTGATACTATGCACACAGGCTCCGAGAGTAAATCGAGCAGAATTACCGTGTCACATTAACTTCTGCTTGATTTTCTGTTAAGGTGCTTCCTATTTTTGGTTGTCCTGCTCATGTTGATGTAGCGCATCCATGCTGTGCGGTGGCGTCTTGGCTCTTTAAGTCTTCTGCACTATTCTTCTGTAATGTATATAATACCAGCTCATCGTTCCTGATGACCTTGCCTCCTCAGCATCTTTTGCACTTGTATTTCACAAATCCATACATGCTGACACTACAGTCCATGCTACTGACCAAGTTCTGAAAACGCATCAAAGCGCGCGGTAACCGGACGCTCCGCCGCGTATTAAACTCTCTCCCAAGATAGCATCCCCGGCAAGGCGCTCTCGTCTTCCACTGTTTTCCATGAGAGTATCACCAGCATGGAAGCTACTGCTCCTGCTCTGGTACACATTGATTTTCCTCATGTTTTTCATTGCTGAGCATTTTTACGTAGAACTGCTTTGTCGTGGCAGCGTATCACCCAGTGCTGGCTGTACCTCCAGTGCTTGCTTTGTAAACACGTTTCAGTGCAAGGGCCCAAAGTTTGTCTTAGCCACCTGCCGCCCGCGGTGTTGATGGGTGCATCGCCTTTATTCCACCTTCTGCTTCTTTCTCCAACCCTACACTTCCTGTCTCTTTATATCATTTGGGCATGTTCTTTTTCTTCTTTGCTTTCTGCCCGTGTCAGTTTTCCTATCTTTTTCGTCCTCCTCCTTTCTCCTTTTTCTGCTTTCTCTCACTTGCTCCGGATTGAAGTCGAAAGATGAAAAATGAGTCCTGTTCCCCAAAAATGAGTACACTACTACAGTGGTGTAGCAAGGGTGGGGGCGTGGGTCATGAGTTCTGGGTGCAGCGGCCTCCCCCGCTCTTACCTGCGGCCTCCTCGGGGCGGCAAACGCAGGGACCGCCACGGGCGGCCAAAGGTCTAGCTACGCCACTGCACTACTGTAACAAATTAAGCACTTGTGCACAAAGGAGTGTTAGCCGATTCCACACTTGGGCTGAACCAACACGATCACTGTGTCTTATTCTCAAAGGTCATCATAATTTTATCTGATGGATCCATAGTGGCATCGACCTACTGCCCTTCACAGACTTCTCTGAGATGCAACTTTTATTGTCAGAGCAGACAGGCAATTCCTGGCATGAGCCTACCTCTGCCCAAGCTCAGAAACACCAGAACTGTACTAAACATCACTTACTCAGATCGATTCCAAGGTTGTTCATTCACTTGCTTCCACGCTTTACGATGCTCAACCATAGTCGCCGTAGTTATCAGAGCTATTTTCTCCTACTTATTTCAGTTTCATGGAAGAGACAGGCAGAACCTATTCACAAGGATGTTGATCCACCAAAATGTTACAGGTAGTGGAAATGGCATGTTTTATCTTTTGACCCCCTAATGACATCACTTTTGTCCCACCCTTAGCCTCTCAGCATACTTCTGTTGGCTACTGAGGAGCTGTGGAAGGTCACTTAGTCAAAACCAGAGAAAATAATCACAGTTCTTACAACCTGGCTAACTTTCAGTTCCTGCTGCAGTCTTCTTGCCTGTGATTTCAGAAGAAACAAGGGCAGTGCTAGGGGACCTTGGGGTAAGAGAGGAAATAGGCAGTTCCTACACTTGACTGTGCCCATTGACATCCATGCCATCTCATCCAAGACTTCGATGTCGATCTGGCGTCCTAGGTCCATGTACAGAACTCAACTGCTCCTTTGGTCACAAAAGGTGCCTATGTATGAACCCATCTCGAGCTCCAGGTCCCACATTTAAGACTGAAAACACTTTAACAATACCAGCTTGCAATGCCCAAAACAACTCACTCAATGCCTTGGCTCTTTTTATTCTTCTCATCATGTTTCAATAGTGCCGATTGATTTTTAAATGCCAGAATTGTATTCCTTAAAGGTGTAGCTTAGCTTGTCGCAAAGGTATAGGGCCTAACTCCATTCCAAGTAGGCCACAACTCTATTATTAAATAGGCATCGACACAATTTTCTGTATTTCTGCAAAATCATGAACATTTCTGCCTTTGAAGCAAATGTCATCTGTCCTTATCTTCCCAAGAACCGTGAAAGTGTTGAGTCATGTAGATATAGATATAAACAAACTACCTGATGTAGCATCAGTCTGAGACAAGTGTCTTGTAATCTCAATTTCAAGGTCAAACAAAGAACAATAACCAAAACAGTGTCTGAATTGTTATATTCTCACCTAATATGCGTTAAGGAATGCGCCATAAACTAGCATCTTGATGTTTATTGGTTTTATCAAACATTCCAAAATGACATTGCATATTCCATCTCAGATAAGATACAGTATGTAAGAACTGCCTCTTGACTACCTGTCAAGGGAGGTTCTTTTCCCCAGATTATCGCAAGCAAGATACTGCCAGACCAGAAGACAATCCTGCCTGCCGGAGATGCCACAGCCGTATCACACTATCTACTGAAGCTGATATCGAGCCTGAGCCCGGGAGAGGTTGATGCTGAACGTGTGTTTGCCTTTCGCAGGGAGCAAGGCCTTCCTGACTCCTGATGATTACATCGTTTTGCTGTAAATAAGGTGTGCAGTGCGCTTATCCTCCCTAGGAAAATTTAGTTGATTGCTATTCTACTTTCCAAGCATTCCTAGCTTAGTGCATAGAAGTAGGTTTTAAGGTGTTAGGCTTTTAGATGACATTTTAAACCATGTTAGAAATGTTTATTTTATTCTTGTTGTTCACAAAGTGCTTTTGTTCTGATTAACCGTAATCTATATGGTTATTTTAGACATGTTGAGTGTAGGAAGGTGGAATCTGACTATATGGTTGCCCCCACTTTTTTATGGTGTTTTGCTGGTTTATGACTTAGTTGGACTGGGATCCTGCTATTCAGGGCCCCAGTCTATCTGCTTTCTCTGTAAAAGGTTTCCATGTGCCTTAGGCACATCTCTGATTGGAATCTGGAGTGCCCTTATAAGTCCCTAGTATATGGTATACTATGTACCAAGGGCATAGGTACCTCAGAGGCCTACCAGGGGCTGCAGCATGTATTATGCCACCCCTGGAAGGCCATCCAAACTGACACCACAGGTCTGCTACTGCAGCCTGGGTAGGGTGGTGCATGCACCCCTTACTGTGATATAGGTTACCTATATCACTAAATACATACACACATATAAACCTATAAGTCACTCCTAAGGCAGGCCTTATCAATCCTAAAGGCAGAGTGCATGGTTCCTATGTGAGAGGGTGCCCCTGCATGAGCAGGGCCCCTCTGCAGCGTTCGGAGACCATCTCTGATGCTGTTTGTAGTGCAGCCTGACCATATACTCTTAAGCGCATTATATCCTCGCGGTAAAATGCTAACTTTGGAATGGCTGCACCTAAACATGTCGTGTTTGGTGTCAAACATCTTGGAATACTACCCCCCCGCCAATCCTGGCGGCGGGGGTAGCATTCCACCCTTCTAGAGGGAAAGACATGTTAACTCTGGCTTACCCGGTAACTTCTTTCTGAAGCCCTGGCATCACAAAATGGATGCTGCTGCCACAGACACAAGTCTGGCCTCCTGCTGCTGGACGAAACTCCGGCAGGGGAGGCCTGGACAATAGGTTTCCTGTTGCAGGGAGGTGTGACCACCTCCCCAGACAGGATAATGTGTATTGGGGCTGGGTGGGTGCACTCTTAGAGTGCTTTGAAGTCCTGCACTGGGGGAGCAAAGGCTCCTCTGTGCATATGCCAGTTCAAACCAGCTCAGGGGCTACCTGCCCCTGCTCTGGCGCGAAACTGGACAAAGGGAAGTGGGTGTAGCCACCCCCTCCCTTGACCCTCCCATAGGTGGGGTCATAGAGCTAGTCCATCCCCTCTTTTTAGTATAAGAGGGGGAACCTTGCCATTGCAAAGCAGATAACCCCTGGACGACGCTCTACAGAAGAATCCTGGCCCTTCGACGTTCCACTACCTTTGGAAGACAGAAGAATCTCCCTTGGAGTCAAGGAGTGACTCCCTGCTTGGCAGGCACCAAAAACGACAACGACGGTCGCAAACTACGCCGCTCCCGCCGGAGTCCGAAGTCCCTGCAGCCCAAGAAATGGATTTCCTGACCTCTCCCAGGCCATCGTGAGTCCCTAGCGAAGCTGAGGCAAGTGGACCCCACGAGTAATGAGGAACCGCGACCCCTGGGTACCGTGCACTATTGTCAAGTGCAACCCCTTCACAACGTTCTACGAACTTGTGCTTTGGACCACGTGTGATCCCGACCTCCAGCAGGAATCCTTCTGAAGATCAGAGGCCTACACCGTCCCAAGTGACCGTGGGCCCCTGTTGAGTGATTCCGCCCGAGGTGTCTTTGCGATCCCTTGCCCGCTGGCTTGTGGGTCCCCAGAAGACTTCTTAAAGAAACCAAAGGGCTCCCCTGGTTGCTCCAGGCCTGCCCTGACTTACCTTCGCTGGGTGAGTTCCATAGACCTTGCTGGTCTGCGCCATCGACTTTTCTTCATCTCCCCGAGACTTGCGGCTGCCAAGGCTTGTTGGCTCCGATCGAGTTGCCAACACTGCAGTCAGCTGCAGACGTCGAGGGACACACCGAATCCAGCTCCTGGTCGTCGTCAACGCCTCCTGGACCACGTGGCTGAAGAGTCAAGGCACCCGCAACCGACCTGAAGCGACCGACGACGGTGGGCATCCATCTTCCTTGCCCCGGGTCACTGCCAAGTGACTTTGAACACTGTCCCCTCTGCTTTCAGGTCATCCTTCTTCAGAATCCAGGCTTGGATTCCACCGGACACTTCTTCAGCTCCCGCAAGCAGCAAGTCTTCTTTGTTCGCCATTGAAAACGACGCCGCGACCCGACACCAAAGGACACCTGTGCACCCGGCTTCCCTGGGTGAGGTAACTCCAGCACTACGGTGCTCCTGTGGGTGTGGGCCCTAGAACGACTTACCCTGTAAGTGACTTGCTTGTAGGTTCTACAGAAGTATCCTAAAACTCTTTATTTCCAACCGCGACTTGCCCCATTGAAGTTAACGGCGATCCGCGCCTGTGTATCCACACTGCACGCGGCCCCCGTGGGTCCTTTACTTACCTGCCTTGGGTGGTTTCGTGAGGCCCCTGCACTTCTGAAGGCCCTAGGCCTTGTCTCCCTGCAAATCGTTGTCCCTAAGTCTCTTACTTAGTATATGGTCTGGTACGCCCCTAGGGCCCCAGCCATATTTTGTGCTTAACTTATTGTGAAACGTTGATTTGTGCATATGTTTGTCTTCTAATCTCATAAAGAGATTAGTAGAGAGTTATTTAGAAATAAATACATATATATTTGATATATATACCTGTGTGGTGTCTTTTCATTTGGTGATTCAAGAGATTATATGGTAAAACAAGCTGCTTTACATTCCTCCGAGACTTAGCCTGAAGGCTGCTCTCCACAGCTACCACTAGGATAGCTTTCTTTAAAAGGTTGTCTTAAACCTATCTACCATAAGAGTCGATTTGCCCTGGTGCAAGGTGTCCACTTTAATTAGTGAACAGCATATACCAGGCCAACTTCTCACATTGGTGGGCAGCGTGTGGGATTCCAGCTTGCCATTGTTTTACCAGAAAATCTCTATTTGAATTACTAACTGAAAACCATTATAGGTACTCAAGGTACATATAAAGTCAAGCTTAGTATCAATAAGTTCTACTGAACTTAGAGCTGGGTGCCAAGGGATAGCACACCCTTTCCACAGCTCAAGCTAGGATCAGTAGGCCACAAACTAGTGTAGGTAGTACAACACTGCACAACACTAGAATGTCTTTAAGGGGAGGATCCAAAGAATCCTTGCAGGAAGCCATTGAGCTTCCACCCTCCAAGTATGATACACTCCCATTCTTGGAATTGAGAGCTTTATGCAACTTGAGAAAAATAAGGACAGGCCAAAGCCCCACCACCCAACACCTCAAGGAGTTGTTGGTGGCTTATGACCTTAGTAAGCCTGTAGGGACTGAAGGGGTAGGAGCTGAGGGTGGGGCAGAAGAAGAGGAGGAGGCCAGGGGTACCAATACCCCCAGCGCCCCCTCTGAAACTGGCCAGGAGGGTGACAATGACCCTGACCTGGAAAACCCAATCCCTCCTGTGGATGATGATGAGGATGATCAAAATGATGCCCTCTTTGTCCCCCCAGGAAGGATTAAGAGTGTGCCCAGGAAGTCTAGATCTCCTTCTCAGGAGTCTAACCACTCTGGCACCTCTATAGGGAGCTCTGTCTCCTCTCACAGGAGGGAATCCTCTCATGAGAGGAGAGCCAGGCTGGTCCGGTATGAGGAAACTCAGCTGGAAATCAGAAAAAAGCAACTGGCTTTAGATAGGGAATCCCTAGATCTCCTCAGGGAGAGAAGAAAGTTGGGACTAGAGTCCCATGGTGGCAGCAATATCCCTAGAGATAGGGACAGGTCTTATGACCATAGAAACCTAAACAAGATTGTCCCTCCCTACCAGAGTGGGGATGACATCCACAAAAGGATAACTGCACTGGAGAGGGCCTGTAAAGTTCAGAAGGTCCCCCAGAGGCAGTGGGCAGCAATCTTGTGGCTCTCCTTTGCAGACAAAGGTAGAGACAAGCTCCTCACTGTAAGAGAAGAGGATGCTGACAATTACACAGTCTTGAAGAGTGCTCTGATAGATGGGTTTGGCCTAACCACTGAACAGTATAGGTTGAAGTTCAGAGACACCCAAAAGCTCAGACTCAAGACTGGGTTGATTTTGTAGATTGTGCTACAAAGGCTCTGGAAGGTTGGATACATGGCAACAAAGTGCAGGACTTTTTAGGATTGTACAATTTGATTATGAGGGAGCAGATCCTTAATAATTGTCAAAACCAGCTTTTGCACCAGTATCTGGTGGACTCTGATCTGACCTCTCCCCAAGAATTGGGAAAGAAGGCAGACAAGTGGGTCAGAACCAGAGTAAAAACTAGAAATCAGGGTGGTGACCAGAAGAAAGATTCTACTAAGTCCCAAGAGAAAGGTGGGGATAAATCTAAGGATAAGTCCCCTACAGGGCCCCAAAATTCCTCTTCTGGGGGTGGGTCCCAAACTCCTTCCTCTCCTGAAAAGAAACCCTATTGCCATGTCTGTAAAAAGCCTGGGCACTGGAAAACTGATCCCAGTTGCCCCAGGATTGGCAATAAAGAAAATGTTCCTCCCACAACTACTACCACCCCTCCTGGTACTACCAGTAGTAATCCTCCAGTTGGGAGTAGTGCACCCAAAAAGTTAGGTGCTTTTGCAAGAGGAACAGAGGTGGGCCATAGTTTAGACAGGGACCCCTCAACAGACTCCTCTGACTCTGATGGTGGTATAGGATTTGCCACCTTTACCATGGGTCCCATAGCATTGGGCAGGTACAGATTAGAGCCAATAATTAATGGTCAGAAAGCTCTGGCATTTAGGGACACAGGGGCTAGTGTCACCATGGTGGCAGGGAAACTAGTCCCCCCTCATCAGCTTTTACCTGAGTTTAAATACCAGGTGACCAACATTGATGGTGTCAGAACAGATCACCCCATGGCCATAGTCAATCTCAGCTGGGAGGGGGTCACAGGCCCAAAAAGAGTGGCAGTGTCCCCAACCCTACCTGTAGATTGCCTGATGGGCAATGATCTGGAAATTTCAGCCTGGGCTGAAGTGGAACACCAAACCCATCTTAGGATGTTGGGCGTCCCTGTAAAGGTTAGTGGGGCTGTGATGGCCACAGCCCCAGCCCAAGAATTTGGAGAGATGGAGCCTAAAAGAATGGCCCACTCTCCCCCAAAAGAGAGCACAAGGGTTGAAGAAAAGTCTTCTTCCCCCAGACAGTAGGTAAGGGTCAGCCTCCTCAGGGAACTGACCCTACCCCTAGTGAAGGAACTGCCACAGAGGTAGTCAGGCCTGGCCTGGCCACACCCCTGATGGCAGAGGACCCTTCCAAGGTGGTACCCCGTCTGGAGCAGGTAACCTGCCCCTCTCTACCCTGCCTCAGTCAGCCCAGGGCTGCAGAGGTCAGGGAGGTCAGTGGACCCCCCAGGGCCCCCTGTCCAGAGGAAGCCCCCATCAGCAGATTAGGGGCACCCAGTCTAGTAGCCCTAGCCAGGTGAAAATTCCTCTACACACTGAGGGATCCCCATACCTTTATGTAGGGACCTCCCCAGAAGGACTCTGGTAGGCAAGGGCAAACCTGGGACCAGAAGGTTCCAAACCTGCCATGTCCCTCCAGTAGTCCATCCAAAGGGACCCAACCCACAGCTGTAGGCAGCCAAAGGTTGACCCTTAGAGCAAAGTGCAACTCAGTCATGGAAAGACAGGCATACATGGTGACCAGTGATCTGAGGAAGCTGAGGCCAACATTCCTAGGGCCTCACTTCCCTACTCAGACACCTCACCAGCCTTGTACTTTACCTAAGCACACCACAGGTAGTGATTCCCCATGGTGGAGACCCTCTCATACCCTTAGGGTGAGGGATTGCTTAGTGGACCATAAGACAGGGGGCAACCATGCTAGTGCAGGTGCTTCCTTATATGACCACTTAGTCAATGAAGGCTCAACTGGCCAAGGTTAGCCTTATCTCCTTTTGTTTGGGGGGGGTTATGTAGGAAGGTGGAATCTGACTATATGGTTGCCCCCACTTTTTTATGGTGTTTTGCTGGTTTATGACTTAGTTGGACTGGGATCCTGCTATTCAGGGCCCCAGTCTATCTGCTTTCTCTGTAAAAGGTTTCCATGTGCCTTAGGCACATCTCTGATTGGAATCTGGAGTGCCCTTATAAGTCCCTAGTATATGGTATACTATGTACCAAGGGCATAGGTACCTCAGAGGCCTACCAGGGGCTGCAGCATGTATTATGCCACCCCTGGAAGGCCATCCAAACTGACACCACAGGTCTGCTACTGCAGCCTGGGTAGGGTGGTGCATGCACCTCTTACTGTGATATAGGTTACCTATATCACTAAATACATACACACATATAAACCTATAAGTCACTCCTAAGGCAGGCCTTATCAATCCTAAAGGCAGAGTGCATGGTTCCTATGTGAGAGGGTGCCCCTGCATGAGCAGGGCCCCTCTGCAGCGTTCGGAGACCATCTCTGATGCTGTTTGTAGTGCAGCCTGACCATATACTCTTAAGCGCATTATATCCTCGCGGTAAAATGCTAACTTTGGAATGGCTGCACCTAAACATTTCGTGTTTGGTGTCAAACATCTTGGAATACTACCCCCGCCAATCCTGGCGGCGGGGGTAGCATTCCACCCTTCTAGAGGGAAAGACATGTTAACTCTGGCTTACCCGGTAACTTCTTTCTGAAGCCCTGGCATCACAAAATGGATGCTGCTGCCACAGACACAAGTCTGGCCTCCTGCTGCTGGACGAAACTCCGGCAGGGGAGGCCTGGACAATAGGTTTCCTGTTGCAGGGAGGTGTGACCACCTCCCCAGACAGGATAATGTGTATTGGGGCTGGGTGGGTGCACTCTTAGAGTGCTTTGAAGTCCTGCACTGGGGGAGCAAAAGGCTCCTCTGTGCATATGCCAGTTCAAACCAGCTCAGGGGCTACCTGCCCCTGCTCTGGCACGAAACTGGACAAAGGGAAGTGGGTGTAGCCACCCCTCCCTTGACCCTCCCATAGGTGGGGTCATAGAGCTAGTCCATCCCCTCTTTTTAGTATAAGAGGGGGAACCTTGCCATTGCAAAGCAGATAACCCCTGGACGACGCTCTACAGAAGAATCCTGGCCCTTCGACGTTCCACTACCTTTGGAAGACAGAAGAATCTCCCTTGGAGTCAAGGAGTGACTCCCTGCTTGGCAGGCACCAAAAACGACAACGATGGTCGCAAACTACGCCGCTCCCGCCGGAGTCCGAAGTCCCTGCAGCCCAAGAAGTGGATTTCCTGACCTCTCCCAGGCCATCGTGAGTCCCCAGCGAAGCTAAGGCAAGTGGACCCCACGAGTAATGAGGAACCGCGACCCCTGGGTACCGTGCACTATTGTCGAGTGCAACCCCTTCACAACGTTCTACGAACTTGTGCTTTGGACCACGTGTGGTCCCGACCTCCAGCAGGAATCCTTCCGAAGATCAGAGGCCTACACCGTCCCGAGTGACCGTGGGCCCCTGTTGAGTGATTCCGCCCGAGGTGTCTTCGCGATCCCTTGCCCGCTGGCTTGTGGGTCCCCAGAAGACTTCTTAAAGAAACCAAAGGGCTCCCCTGGTTGCTCCAGGCCTGCCCTGACTTACCCTTGCTGGGTGAGTTCCATAGACCTTGCTGGTCTGCGCCATCGACTTTTCTTCATCTCCCCGAGACTTGCGGCTGCCAAGGCTTGTTGGCTCCGATCGAGTTGCCGACACCGCAGTCAGCTGCAGACGTCGAGGGACACACCGAATCCAGCTCCTGGTTGTCGTCAACGCCTCCTGGACCACGTGGCTGAAGAGTCAAGGCACCCGCAACCGACCTGAAGCGACCGATGACGGTGGGCATCCATCTTCCTTGCCCCGGGTCACTGCCAAGTGACTTTGAACACTGTCCCCTCTGCTTTCAGGTCATCCTTCTTCAGAATCCAGGCTTGGATTCCACCGGACACTTCTTCAGCTCCCGCAAGCAGCAAGTCTTCTTTGTTCGCCATTGAAAACGACGCCGCGACCCGACACCAAAGGACACCTGTGCACCCGGCTTCCCTGGGTGAGGTAACTCCAGCACTACGGTGCTCCTGTGGGTGTGGGCCCTAGAACGACTTACCCTGTAAGTGACTTGCTTGTAGGTTCTACAGAAGTATCCTAAAACTCTTTATTTCCAACCGCGACTTGCCCCATTGAAGTTAACGGCGATCCGCGCCTGTGTATCCACACTGCACGCGGCCCCCGTGGGTCCTTTACTTACCTGCCTTGGGTGGTTTCGTGAGGCCCCTGCACTTCTGAAGGCCCTAGGCCTTGTCTCCCTGCAAGTCGTTGTCCCTAAGTCTCTTACTTAGTATATGGTCTGGTACGCCCCTAGGGCCCCAGCCATATTTTGTGCTTAACTTATTGTGAAACGTTGATTTGTGCATATGTTTGTCTTCTAATCTCATAAAGAGATTAGTAGAGAGTTATTTAGAAATAAATACATATATATTTGATATATATACCTGTGTGGTGTCTTTTCATTTGGTGATTCAAGAGATTATATGGTAAAACAAGCTGCTTTACATTCCTCCGAGACTTAGCCTGAAGGCTGCTCTCCACAGCTACCACTAGGATAGCTTTCTTTAAAAGGTTGTCTTAAACCTATCTACCATAAGAGTCGATTTGCCCTGGTGCAAGGTGTCCACTTTAATTAGTGAACAGCATATACCAGGCCAACTTCTCACATTGAGCATCAGGGTGAACCTGTTGAAATAAACGCTCTTCATAGTTAAAATGTCTTTTTATTAGGTCATCGTGTGTGTATGATTGAGAAGAATTAAAAAGTTTGTTTCTGATCACCACGGTGTCCCTGAGATTGTTAGTAACCTAAAACCATTGACACCATGTTAGAAATGGGATCTCTAGTTGGCAAGGGCTTGCACCTTTGTCCAAGTAGGGACCCTTCTTCCTAGTCAGGGTAAGGGTGTTACACTCGTGAAGTAACCCCTGCTCACCCTCGTGGTAGCTTGGCACGAGCAGTCAGGCTTAATTCAGAAGCAGTGTGTAAAGCATTTGCACATAACCAACAGTAATACAGTGTAATCACTACAAACGGACACCACACCAGTTTAGAAAAATAACCAATTTTTATATACTCAAGACAAGACCAATTACGACAAAAATCCACAATACTATACTTTAAAAATGAATACTTGATAAGGTAACTTCTTCTTTTGCAGGAATAGTTCAAAAACAAAGTTCGTACGAGTCGGTAGCTCCGTCCGAGCCTACCGCGATGCTGAAAACCACAGAGTCTAACAGTTCCAGCCGACCGCGTCGATACGGGCCAGCAGAGTCGTGAACAGACTCGGTCACAGTACCTTTCTCGTTGTGGCTGGTACGGAGTGTACGAGCCGGTCGGCGTTCGTCGCGGTTGTGGTGCAAGACGGAGCGATGCAAGGTGCGGTGTCCCTCGATGCGGTGCAGGCAGCGGCTCGATGAGCGTCGTGCAGACGGAGTCGGTGAGTCCAAGGCGTGCGATGCAGGGTGAGACGATGCTCGATGCGGTGCTGACAGGTTGCGATGCAGGCGACCAAGCCGGAGTGCGGGAGCTGGCGTCGGACAGCGGTGCGAGTCGGAACGGTGCGTCGCAGACGTGCGAGCGGTGCCCCAAATGCGATGCGGTCACGACTCCTGAGCCAGTTGCAGCGTCCGCGTCGGTCGGGTCCGGCTGGTTCAGTGAAGCGATGCGATGCGAACTGCGGTGCCCACAGGTCACGGTGCAAGCAGCGGCTCGGTGTTGACGGCGTCGGACGTCGCCTACGATGAGACCAGGGTTGCGGTGCGAAGCGGGGCGATGCGGTCTGTGGTGCAAACAGGTCACCGGTCAGGGATGGATTCGGTTGACGGAGTCGGTTGCAGTTCCCTTCCTCTGTGGCAACTGAAACAGCGTTCCAGAAGCGGTACCCAGAGGCTTGTGAAGTCTTTGTAGTCCCTGAGACTTCGTAACAGGAGGCCAGCTCGGTTCCAGGCCCTTGGAGATACTCAGCACAAGTTTGTAGAAAGTTCAGTCCTTTCACTGCCCAAGGCAGAAGCAGCAGCTGCAGGCCAACCCAACAAAGCAACAACACAGCAAAGGGGCAGTACTCCTCCTGGCAGCTCTTCCAGCTCTTCGTCTTGGCAGGTTCCTTGATTCCAGCGAGATCTAAATTCATGGGGTCAGGGCCCCAATATTTATATCCCAAATTCCTTTGTTCTCTGAAGGCAGAGAGGCCTTTGCCTAGTCCAAACCAGTTCTGGAGCACTTTGTTGACAAGTCTCCGTCCCTTCTTTCAGAGAGTAGGCCAGGGACATCAGACGCACCACAGGAGGTGGAGCCAGCATTGTGGAGGGAAGGCACTGTCCTATTCAGGGCCCAGGTGCAACTCCTCCCACCCATCTACATGTAGATCTTGCTATTCAGCCCTGTGCTGACTCACCCTGTCTCCTGGCATCCCCCAGCCCCTGTCACTCACACTCCAGACAAGGAATACACAACCTCGCAGAGGCAGGCTTGGATGGTTTAGATAAGAAAATACCCACTTTCTAAAAGGGGTATTTTCAAACACAGAATGTTAAAACCAACTTCACTAAAAGATGCATTTTATCATTCTGAGTCCAGGCATACTAAACTCGAATTTCTACCATGTTCCCGAGGTCAGTTAGGATTATAAGCTGTAATAATCAAAACTGCCCGTTCTGGCCTATGGGGAACAGGTAGCCTTGCAATAGTGAAAACCGAACTAGGCTGTTATTCACTATCAGGACATGCCACACACACCAGGGCATGTCCTACCTTTCGCATACAACGCACCCTGCCCACAGGGGTACCTTGGGCCTACCTTAGGGGTGACTAACATGTAGAAAAGGGAAGGTTTAGGGACTTGCAAGTGTGCGCACTTGCCAAGTCGACATGGCAGCCCCAGGCTGCGCACAGGCTCTGCGATGGCAGGCCCGAGTTACACTTTACGGGCTGTTTGCGTGGGTGGCACAATCCAGTGCTGCAGCCCACCAACAGCATTTGGTCTATAGGCCCTGGCACTCACAGTGCAGTTTACAAGGGACTGACACATAAACCAAATAGGCCAATCATGGAAACGCCAATCCATAACACATTTTATACAGAGAGCATATGCACTTTAGCACTGATTAGCAGTGGTAAAGTGCCCAGAGTCCTAAAACCAACACACACAGGGTCAAAAACAGGAGGCCAAAAAGAAAAAGTCTGGGGGTAAACCCGCTGAAAAAGCCAAGTCTAACACAACCCCCTCCCAGCCTAAAGCCAGGGTAGACTAATCAATCCCTTGATGGACTTCCCTGCTTGGGGCGATAGAACATAGACCTGGCCCACAACAGCGGGGGCACGTTCTGGTTCTACGCCTTTCTAAACCCAGTTGGATCCCTCTGTCCTCACTCTCAGGGCCCAATAAGCTGACCCATGGGGAACCCTTCTCCTCACCTGTGAACCCTATCTGTGCAGCACCTAAACTTACTTTGCTCACAGATGTGTCCCAACAGGCCCACAGTGCCCACATGGCCAACACAGTGGTGTGGCCCAGTCCACCCCCGGGGTGTGACTCCTGTCCCCCTCCCAGGGGCAACTCTGTCCACCAGGACAGTAAGCCACAGTGGCTACCGACAGTTGTCAGTGGGGAGACCCAGGCCTTATGCCTCTCAGGGCTCTCTAACCTCTGGGGCGTCAGAGAGTGGGGGGCGGTAGCCCCAGGTGCCTGGCACCCTTGGTCCACTCTCCCTCCTGTCAGGTCAGGTACGACATCCTGACACTGACCCACCAACCCCGGGCCTGTACCCGGCAGCTGGACAGGAGACTGGGGTGGCCTCCCCCACACCCGGTCCTCCTCCCTGGGGCTCTGTATCCTCCCACCTGGAGCGGTACCCCCAAAAGACAAACTGGTAGGGGCACTGTTAGCAGTTGCCCCTCCCTCCAGGTCAGGGGGGACACCCTGAACCTGGTCCTTCACCCCAGGGTCTGTACCCTTGGGTTGAACCTGTGCCTGGCAACCCAGGACTTCCGGGGGAGTACACCAACCCTCCCCAAGGGAAACACACTCCTCATGAGTCGTGCGAGAGTCTGCCGGGTGCAGGTCTCCAGCCTCCTGTCCACCTGACAGAGCATGAAGACCCCCCAGGCCAGAAATGGCCTCACCAGGGTCAGTCCTGGGGTGCTCTGACCTCAGAGCGGGCAACCCCTGACCCACTGGTCCTTCCACTGGGGACAGCGCCCCCCCCTCACCCTTTTCTTTGGACTCATGCCCCCTCCCAACTGGAGCGGTACTGCCAAACACCAGAACCACTGGAGCTCTGTTTACAGAGGCTCCAGGTTGTCCTGTCAGTAGGAGATCTCCCTCAACGGACGGACTACCAGTACAGTCTAGGCTCCCCACCTGGGGTTCCCTCCTGGAACCACCCAGGCTCCGGGACCGGGTTTTGGGCACCTTGGGCCGCAGCCCATTCTCACTCCTTCTCCGCAGAGACAGGACGTGAGTCCCTACACCCTTCCCATGACACCGGGACCTATCTGGGCTATTACAAACCTTTCCCACCACTCTTGGTCGGGAAATACCTAAGCCACTTCCTCCAGGATCACCCCCAGATGCTTCTCCAGACCCTCTGGAATCCACCAAAAGGTCTGCCTCCAGTGCAAGCTCCCTGGGGTCAGAGAACTCACACTCCACTGGGTGTTGGCATAGCTCTGGAAAACAGGGACTTAAAATATGCTCTCCAACAATTGAATCACACAGCCCCACACAGGTGTTAACCAAACTACCCTTCGCCCAACCATCCAGTGCCTCAGAAAAGTACCCCACAACATTCTCACAAGACTGGCGAGACAGTGTCTGACTGTTGCTGTCCCTCAACCCATACTCTTCTGGCTGGTCTTCATACTCACTTACCAGGGCTTCTACCATGGGGAACCCCTCTCCCTGCACCTCTCATCTAGAGTCAGTAGAGTGTCCCTCCCACTACCAGGAATATGATCCCCTGTGCCAGTTCCCCAATCCACCTCAGGGACACTGAGCACCACTGGAGTTACCTCACAATCCTGAACCCCTTGGTGTATGTCAACCCCCTCCTTGAAGTAGGGCCCCAAATCTGTGTGTGTGTCTACCTCATCCTCAGTACTGGACACTACACTTTTGCTGCCACCATCTGAGCTGGGCCTAGCCGTCCTGGCTTCCCAGTCCAGCTCTCTCATCTTAAACTCATGGTCTAAGAGCATTTTCCTTTCTTCCATGGCCATTCTTTTCTCTTCCCTCTCATGCTCCATAATGAGTTTTTCTAATTCGAACTTCCTTGCTTTCCGCCTGTCCTCCAGCTCCTCTGGGGACAAGCCACTGCTGCCTGGCCTGGAGGGCCCCCCCCTCCCAAAAGCACATCCATCCTAGGAATAGGCTCCTCCGCCTCTCCACTGAGATCACCAGGCTGCCCACTGGCATGTCTGGCTGCTACCCAGGCCCTCAGCGCCTTTTGTAGCTCCTCCTTCCTAGTGTGGCCTCTGATTTGGACTTTCAGGTTTTTACAAATCACTTTCAACTCCTTCCTGTTGTAGGATTCCAACCTATCCTCCTCAAAGGCAATTTCCCAGGATGCAACAGATGATGCTCTTGATTCAGGCATGTTGAAGTAGCAAGTTCAAACTGGCAAGATCAAAAATAGGCCAAAAAGAAAAAAGAACCTGTATATGGTACGTAATGGTCTGCGATATGGTAGTAGTGCACACCAATCACTGTAAGTCAAGTGCAAACACAAGTCCTATCCTCACCGCTGACAACCAATGTTAGAAATGGGATCTCTAGTTGGCAAGGGCTTGCACCTTTGTCCAAGTAGGGACCCTTCTTCCTAGTCAGGGTAAGGGTGTTACACTCGTGAAGTAACCCCTGCTCACCCTCGTGGTAGCTTGGCACGAGCAGTCAGGCTTAATTCAGAGGCAGTGTGTAAAGCATTTGCACATAACCAACAGTAATACAGTGTAAGCACTACAAACGGACACCACACCAGTTTAGAAAAATAACCAATTTTTATATACTCAAGACAAGACCAATTATGACAAAAATCCACAATACTATACTTTAAAAATGAATACTTGATAAGGTAACTTCTTCTTTGCAGGAATAGTTCAAAAACAAAGTTCGTACGAGTCGGTAGCTCCGTCCGAGCCTACCGCGATGCTGAAAACCACAGAGTCTAACAGTTCCAGCCGACCGCGTCGATACAGGCCAGCAGAGTCGTGAACAGACTCGGTCACAGTACCTTTCTCGTTGTGGCTGGTACGGAGTGTACGAGCCGGTCGGCGTTCGTCGCGGTTGCGGTGCAAGACGGAGCGATGCAAGGTGCGGTGTCCCTCGATGCGGTGCAGGCAGCGGCTCGATGAGCGTCATGCAGACGGAGTCGGTGAGTCCAAGGCGTGCGATGCAGGGTGAGACGATGCTCGATGCGGTGCTGACAGGTTGCGATGCAGGCGACCAAGCCGGAGTGCGGGAGCTGGCATCGGACAGCGGTGCGAGTCGGAGCGGTGCGTCTCAGACGTGCGAGCGGTGCCCCAAATGCGATGCGGTCACGACTCCTGAGCCAGTTGCAGCGTCCGCGTCGGTCGGGTCCGGCTGGTTCAGTGAAGCGATGCGATGCGAACTGCGGTGCCCACAGGTCACGGTGCAAGCAGCGGCTCGGTGTTGACGGCGTCGGACGTCGCCTACGATGAGACCAGGGTTGCGGTGCGAAGCGGGGCGATGCGGTCTGCGGTGCAAACAGGTCACCGGTCAGGGATGGATTCGGTTGACGGAGTCGGTTGCAGTTCCCTTCCTCTGTGGCAACTGAAACAGCGTTCCAGAAGCGGTACCCAGAGGCTTGTGAAGTCTTTGTAGTCCCTGAGACTTCGTAACAGGAGGCCAGCTCGGTTCCAGGCCCTTGGAGATACTCAGCACAAGTTTGTAGAAAGTTCAGTCCTTTCACTGCCCAAGGCAGAAGCAGCAGCTGCAGGCCAACCCAACAAAGCAACAACACAGCAAAGGGGCAGTACTCCTCCTGGCAGCTCTTCCAGCTCTTCGTCTTGGCAGGTTCCTTGATTCCAGCGAGATCTAAATTCATGGGGTCAGGGCCCCAATATTTATATCCCAAATTCCTTTGTTCTCTGAAGTCAGAGAGGCCTTTGCCTAGTCCAAACCAGTTCTGGAGCACTTTGTTGACAAGTCTCCGTCCCTTCTTTCAGAGAGTAGGCCAGGGACATCAGACGCACCACAGGAGGTGGAGCCAGCATTGTGGAGGGAAGGCACTGTCCTATTCAGGGCCCAGGTGCAACTCCTCCCACCCATCTACATGTAGATCTTGCTATTCAGCCCTGTGCTGACTCACCCTGTCTCCTGGCATCCCCCAGCCCCTGTCACTCACACTCCAGACAAGGAATACACAACCTCGCAGAGGCAGGCTTGGATGGTTTAGACAAGAAAATACCCACTTTCTAAAAGGGGTATTTTCAAACACAGAATGTTAAAACCAACTTCACTAAAAGATGCATTTTATCATTCTGAGTCCAGGCATACTAAACTCGAATTTCTACCATGTTCCCGGGGTCAGTTAGGATTATAAGCTGTAATAATCAAAACTGCCCGTTCTGGCCTATGGGGAACAGGTAGCCTTGCAATAGTGAAAAACGAACTAGGCTGTTATTCACTATCAGGACATGCCACACACACCAGGGCATGTCCTACCTTTCGCATACAACGCACCCTGCCCACAGGGGTACCTTGGGCCTACCTTAGGGGTGACTAACATGTAGAAAAGGGAAGGTTTAGGGACTTGCAAGTGTCCGCACTTGCCAAGTCGACATGGCAGCCCCAGGCTGCGCACAGGCTCTGCGATGGCAGGCCCGAGTTACACTTTACGGGCTGTTTGCGTGGGTGGCACAATCCAGTGCTGCAGCCCACCAACAGCATTTGGTCTATAGGCCCTGGCACTCACAGTGCACTTTACAAGGGACTGACACATAAACCAAATAGGCCAATCATGGAAACACCAATCCATAACACATTTTATACAGAGAGCATATGCACTTTAGCACTGATTAGCAGTGGTAAAGTGCCCAGAGTCCTAAAACCAACACACACAGGGTCAAAAACAGGAGGCCAAAAAGAAAAAAGTCTGGGGGTAAACCCGCTGAAAAAGCCAAGTCTAACACACCACTTCAACTATGTATTGTGTGGTGTTCGGCGGTGCCACAAAGGCGTGTCTTTCACATTCATCGTTGAACTATTCGTGTCACCTGTGCGTGGGAAAGCAAACCTTATAGAGCTGAGTCAGAGACTCAGTTTACACAACAATCTCAAAGGGTAACCTAACTAAAAATACTCCAAAAATGCAGTCCAAATTAACTTCTGCTCTAGAGAAACATGTGCTCCTCGGATATCATCCCACTCAAGATATGACCAGCAACTTATCCTGGAGGATTCTAAAGTGTCTTTGCTAGCTCTGCAATCCTACATCAGATTACACTGGCAATTGAGACGGGGAGAGCTCATTTGCATGGTGTCTTCCAATTGCAAATTTGTTCCACTGGCTGCAATGGATGTCCGATGTGTACGCTCACTGGGGGTAAAGTATTCTGGCAGACTCTTTGCTCCCATGTAATATTCAGGAAAGCATCTGCTACCACCAGCAGAGAATAACATAATATGGGCAGTAATGGGTTCACATTTTGTGTGTTTGATATAATGCCCTAAGTGGTCAAGGGTATGCCCATTCATTGAGCCCTTGGTTGCTATGCCACAGAATCCATGCTATACCTCATTGATGAGGCCTAACAAGGCTGAAACCGGTCTGAAGTTATTTATGTTTCCTTAGGAAGGAGGTTTTGCCTGGGATTTTGGGATGGCTGTTCCCATGAGGAGCAGGATCAGAACTGATTTGCTTAAGGTGGGGCTCTCTCTATAGTGGCACAGATGGTGAAAAAAGACGGGTTAGAATGCTACCCAGAGTGATTGTCAGTGATTTAGACTATCTACAAACATTCCTCTAATGACCTTTTTTCGTTTTCTATATCGTACTATGTGGCCAAGGTTTTGCCCAGACATTGGTCACTTGCTTGCTGTGCCACATGAGCCAAGCTTTGCCTCACGGACAAGGCCAAAACCCACCTGGAGTTGCTGGTGTTCCCTTCTGAAGGAGTTCTTGCCTGGCAATTCAGGACAGACTGTTCCCATGAGGAGTAGGGTCAGTAGAGTCTGACATAAGGCAGGCCTCTGTCTAGAGCAGAGGTCTTCAAACTTTTTGATGCCGAGACCCCCCGGTCAAAAAACTTTGGCGCAAGGACCCCCCCTGACAAAAATTTCTAGAAACTGGTACTCCTCATCATTGATAACCACAAACACCCCCAATTATAACGACAAATCATTTTTACAGTGGATAAATAATATTAAACAGTGTATTCTGTAAGTTTATGTCTTTCGCTGTCAGGTAGCTACACATAAAATAACGGGAAACTTAAATGAAAAATAAATGTAAATAGTTGTTACTCAGTGGGAAAGGCACAATAGTACATTATGAAACCTCTATTAGTTAATACACTGAAGAGGTCTGTGTGTAACCAGGGAGCCACAGAATTATATCTTGGTTTTTGCAGTGGAGAATAGTGACTTGTATATTTTTAGTGCTACGAGGTCACAGCCTGTTACAGAAAGCACTGTGAATATGTAGGTCATTATTTAATACTTGCATTAAACACGGTATAAGCTGGATTGCTACAAAATGCGCCAAATGTTTTACGATGAAATGATGCTTCCAAAATATAGTAATACCCAGACTGTACGTAATGCAATTTCTTTTACATAACTGTCCCTTCAACAACTCCTCAGGGGTAGTAAACACTACGTAAGCTTCACACTTCACAGCTCAGTTGTTAACTCTTTGCACTACCACTCAAAAAGAGTAAATCTGTTATCACAGAGCTTCGAGTGATTCGATCAATAAAAGCCAGTACTGGCTCCCAAGAATACTTTACTTTTGCAGATTACCCCTTACATTTGCAGATTAATATGTGGCGCACATTTGCATTTCTTTCAGGCAAGAAGGCACCCTGGCAGGAAGGCTTGTTTAGCTGTCTGCCCGGGTTTCACAGCACAGGTCATTTCCTGAATGGCACTCTAGCTGAAGCATTTAAACTATCAAAATTAACCATCCTAGGACAGTTGTCTTATTACTAAAAGTAGAGGAACATTTTTTCATAAATCATAAAAAGTCTGGGCACGCCATCCCCCTCCGATCCTGACCACTTTGACCTCTGGCTGAAACCCCGGCTGATAGCGAAACCTGCCTGGGGATGCCCGGTTTCACAGCTCGTGTATTCCACCACCAAGATGTGGAGCGGTTCAGTCCTCGATATTCATAAACGAAAAATAAACATGACATCAAGCTTGCCCAAACCTCACCACTTGCAAAATGAGTCCACACTTGACATTGCCAGGCCCAGAGGATACCAGAGTCTGACAACACCATCTCGTTGTTTCGACTCACAAGGTACCTTGTGTGAAAAAAGCCTCAGGTCACACGTGGCAAAATGAGTCCACAAAGGCAAAAATGCCTAAGTTACAGATGTGGAGGTGCCACCTGTGAGTAATTTATGCATGTAAACATGAGGGCCAGGGGTGAACGCCAGCGTTCATAAACAAGCTCGCATGGAATGCACCCCCTCGCTTGATTGGACATCTATCTACACTTCCGTCTCAAGGGCCGGTGAACCTAGTGCACAAGGCATGGGCAGTGTACAGATATTTCACACTGTCACAGGCAGCTGTAGGAAGGAAAGACGTGAAGAAAAATTATTTTTTATGAAAAGATAAAAAGGTCCATTAAAAGAATTTTAGAACTGATTCCCTGTCCCGTATGCGTCCAGACACCGCAAGATTCAAAGACACTGCTGAAAGTCACGGAGTTTCATACGCGGGATGTCCGTGTGCGCCGACAATAAAGCTGGGGAATGCGCGCCCCCCCTTCCATGACTCCACGGCCCCCCTGGGGGTCGCGCCCCACAGATTGAAGACCTCTGGTCTAGAGTGACAGTGTTTGAAAAGCAACGGGTTGGTATGAAGCCTGGAGCTATTGCCGGTGTTTTAGACTATTTGCAAGCATTCCTTTCATCACCCTATCAGAGTTTGATATAACAGCCCGGGTGGCCAAAGGTATGCCCAAATGTGGGCCCCTTGCTTGCTGTGCCAGAATCAAAACTATATTTGACTGATGAAGCCTGAGAAGGGCGAAACTGACCTGGATTGGGTTGTATTCCCCTCTAGAGGGGGTCTCCTCTGGTATTTTTGGATGGACTGTTCCCATGAGAAGCAAGGTCAGCACTGAATTTCATATGGTGGGTGCCTCTGTCTATAGTGGCACAGCTGGTGAAAACAATAGGTTGGAATAATACAGAAAGAGGTTGCAATTGGTTTAGACTGTTTGCAAGAATTCTTTCTATCACCTTTTGTGTGTTTGAAGCAATGTGTTGAAGTAATAGCTTTAGGACTTGAGCAAGTGAGTAATACACCAGATCTATTCAAGAACAGTGTATTTATCACAATCCCATATATATATATCTATATATATATTCACTGAAAAAACCATAGGTTTCAGACACGTTATAGTTAGAAATTAGCATTTAAAAACCTTTGAAATTCACTGAAAAAACCATAGGTTTTAGGGACAGTTATAGTTAGTTGGACATTTCACTAGTACAAAACCATAGAAATTCCCCGTTATAGTTAGTTCAGCTAACTATAACTCGCGCCCAGCAATGCACTGCTGATGACGTCACATATTACATCACTCATGACATGGTCAGTGACATCACTGATGACATCACTGATGACATCATCCAGTGACTGTGTGTTTCTGTAAAGTTTAAATATGTTTAATATATATAGACAAAGGCATATTGAAGAATGAGTGGGTGTATAAGTGTCTGAATGGATGATTTAGTAGGTGCGTGACTAACTCTATAAGTGAGTGATTAAACGTATCTTACTGAATGCATGGGTTAGTGACTAAACTGGGTGAATGTCTGTATCCGTCTGTCTGTTGGTGTGTAAGTGGATGCATGGATTTGCGAATAGCTACATGAGTGTGTATATGGGTTATTGATTGGTTCTCTGAGTATCTGTATGGGTGCCTGAGTGTTTGTGTGGGTGGGGTGTGTGTGACTCTGTACATAGATGTGTGAGTGGGTGATTCACTGGGTGCATGATTTCAAGAGTGCATCTGTGATGGACTGCTTGGGTGGGTGAGTGTGTGTATGGGTGTGTTAGTGAGTGAATGTATATCTCAGTGGTACATGTGCGAGTAACTACATATGTAAAAGGCAGTATATATGTGTGTTAGAGTATTTAAATGGCTATAAGTGAGAGTGTGTGATTGTGAGAGTGGCTGTATGGATGCGTGTGTGCTTGTATCAGTTATTGTATAAGAGCGTAAGAATGTGCTAGTATTTGTATGAGTAAGTGAGCTGGTGTGTGTATAACTGTATAGGTGAGTAAATGGGTGTGTGATTAATTTTTGCATGACTGACTAGGTGTGTGAGTACCTCTATGGATGAGTGGCGGTGTGTGAGTGTTTATATAGGTGTATGAGTGCATATGATAGTCCTGTACTGAGTGACTGTAAATATGAGTGACTGTACGGGTGAGTGAGTAGATGTGTGTGTGTAGACCTAAGAATCAGTGAGTGGGTATGTAGTTATTGGTATTGGAGTGTGTATGGTTTTGAGAATGGCAGTCTGTAATTTAGAGTGGGTGTATCAAAAGTTATATTAGGGTGTGAGAAGATGCTTGAAATTATCACATGGATGATGTCATCAGTGATGTCATTTGAGATGTCATCAGTGATGTCATCAGTGATGTCACTGACCATGTCATGAGTGATGTAATATGTGACGTCATCAGCAGTGCATTGCGGGGCGCGAGTTATAGTTAGCTGTACCAACTATAACGGGGAATTTCTATGGTTTTGTACGAGTGAAATGTCCAACTAACTATAACTGTCCCTAAAACCTATGGTTTTTTCAGTGAATTTTAAAGGTTTTTTAAATGCTAATTTCTAACTATAACGTGTCTGAAACCTATGGTTTTTTCAGTGAATTTCAAAGGTTTTTTAAATGCTAATTTCTAACTATAACGTGCCTGAAACCTATGATTTTTAAAGTGAATTTCAAAGGTTTTTAAATGCTAGTTTCTAACTATGCCTACAGAGGTAGGACATGTGAAGAAAGAAGAAAAAACGCACACAAAGAAGCAAAAGAAATGCAGAAAGAAGCAACAGAAGTCCACAAAGACGAAAAAAAGTGCAGGAAGAAGCAAAAGATGTGCAGAAAGAACCAACAGAGGAGCAGAAAGAGGCCTTGTTGCAAAATCATCTTCTGCCCACAACTTTTTCAGACGGGTACTGGTGGTAACTGACTCTGACTAACCAGAGCCAGTGCTATGCTAAAAGACACTTAGAATACAGTGAAAACACCTACATACACTAGGGAACACTATGCGTTGGGGTACCCCTGTGATTAGCATGACCTCCTCTGTAAGTCCCTAGTACATAATAGGGCAGGGGATTAAAACTACCTCTTAAAACGCGCTACAGGGCGCGTTTGCACAGTGGTGAAGGGAGGGGGCCTGAGGTGACATGTGTGCAAACGCGCCCGTGGCGTGTTTTAAGTTGCGGGATTAAGTCCCCTTGAATCCTGAGGGTCCCTGGGGCCCAACTAGCTCTGAAATGTTGTAGTTAGAGCACATGTAACTGAACGGGGGG